>CAKNXH010002260.1:73118-83500 GCA_932178445.1 Andricus quercusramuli | reverse complement strand
AGTGGTGGGCGCGGTTAGTACTTGGATGGGTGACCGTTCGGGGAATACTGCGTGGTGTTGGCCCGTCATGGGTGTGGTGGACCCACACTGGTAGTATTTATCCACCTAGAAACACTACCCGAATCGGGTAGTGAGGCAATGAACTTTCGAGTTCGAAATGCTAATCAATTTTTTTTATGTGGGCGGAGGGGGGGGGAGGTAAGGGTAGTCAAAAATGGTCAAAATCACCCTTACGTTATTAATGAATGGGCCTAAATTCATCTATGGTTGAAATTTTTTTTTCTAATGAAGATTCTTCATTTTAGTTGAAAATTCATCTCTGGTTCAAATTTCGATTTTTTTTTAATGAAAATTCATTTCAGTTGGAAATTCCTTTCTGGTTGAAATTTCGTTTTTTTTTTTGTAAAAAATTAATTTTTTCAACTGAAAATTTAATTATTCCATTTTTGGCTGAAAAATAATGAATTTCTGTTAAAAATTAAAGTATTATATTTTTCGTTAAGAATTCAACTACTTGGTTTAAAGTTGAACTACTTTGTTAAAAATTCATTTTATTAGTTGAACATGCATTATTTCAGTTAAAAATTCATTTCTTTGGTTGAAAATTGAACTATTTTGTTGGAAATTCTTGTTTTTTTTTTGTAAAAAATGCAATCCTTTAACTGAAAATGTAACTTTACCATTTTTTGTTGAAAATGTATCTGTTTTATTTAAAAATGCAACTATTTGGTGTAAAGTTCATCTATTTTGTAGAAAATTAAACAATTAGATAAAAAATGAAAATTGTTTTTTTTTCATGAAGATTCTTCATTTTAGTTGAAAATTTATCTCTGGTTGGATATCAACGCCTCCATTCAATATGAGTCTATGTGCTGATAGCGCCGTGTATGAGACTATGCGCTGTGTATAATAATAGGGAATAGTCTCATACAGAGCGCTGTTAGCACATAGACTCATATTGAATGGAGTCGTCGATATTCTTTTTTTTTTTTAAATGAAGATTCTTTATTTTTGTTGAAAATTCATCTCTCGTTGAAATTTTGCTTATGAAAATTCTTCATTTCAGTTGAAAATTTATCTCTGGTTGAAATTTCTTTATTTTTTTCGTTAACTTTTTGCCTGAAATTTGATTGATTTTAGTCAATGGTTGAACTTTTTCAGTAAAAAAATTAATTCTTGTAACTGAAAACGGAACTACACCATTCTTGATTGAAAATTTATCTGTTTTAGTTGAAAATTCAAAAAGGTTTAAAGTTCATCTATTTTGTAAAAAATTCAAGATTTGATAAAAATAAAGAATTTCCTTTCGAGAAAAATTCTTCATTTTAGTTGAAAATTCATCTCTGGTTGAAACTTTATTTTTATTTTTTTTTGTAAAAAATGAATTTTTTTGACTGATTTAAATATTTTATTTTTGACTGAAGACGAATTGATTTTAGATAAAAGTTAAACTGTTATATTTTTCGTTAAGAATTCAAATACATGGTGAAAATTTGAACAACTTTGTTAAGAATTCATTTTATTAGTTGAAGATTTAACTGTTTTGTTCAAATATCATTTTTTATGATTGAAAATTAATTTTTTTAACTGTATATTCAACTATTTCATTGTTGGTTGAAAATATAAAATTGATCTTTTTTAGTTGAAAATTTTGTCAGAAATTCATTTTTTTGGTTGAAGAATCATCATTTTATAGATCAAAATTCATTTTTATAACTGAAAATTCAACTATTCCATTTTTTTTGAAAATTGATATTTTTTATTGAAATTTAATATTAGATAAAAATGTATCTTTTTCAGTTAAAAATTAATGTATTTTGTTGAAAATTTTCCTTTTTTGGTGAAAAATTCAGCTTGAAAGTTCCGCTATTTGGTTACAATTTCTTTGTTTGAATATTTATCATTTTAGTTAAAAATTAATGTTTTTGTTGAAAATTCCTATTTTTGGTTTGAGAATTAGTATGTCTCTGTTAAGGATTAGCTAATTTGTAAAAAAGTCTTATTTTTTGCTTCATTCAAATGCTTTTGATTGAAAGTAGAAATTTTTTTTTTTTGGTGAAAATATCAACTATTACACTTTTTTAGCATAAATTTTCTTGATCGAAGATTCATCATTCTTGTTAAAAATTTAACTGTTTTGTTGAAATCCTTTCTTCTTGGTTTAAAATGAACTTTTTTCACTGAAAATTTAATTCTTCCATTTTTGGTTCAGAATTTATCTTTTTGAGTTGAAAACTCAACTATTTGGTTGAAAATTCATTTTTTACGTATATCTTAGGTAATTTGTGGATTACCCCTTATGAAATTCTGTATGACTGTTATCACTAAAATTGTATAAAATAAATTTAGAAACAAACATTTTTTGCATCAAAATTGCTGATCTCCTAGGTGTAATGTTTTTTTTTCAACCTATTAAAGAAAAATTTAAAGCAGTCTGAGAAGAATGAAAAATTGTTCAGGAAAAAATTGGAATTTCAGTAGGGAAAAACGGGAAATAGGGGGATAGCAGATTGGCTGTGATTTTAAATAATAAATAAATTTTGATTTTATTTTATTTATATTGCAAAAGGCGAAAACAAATCTGTGAACAATTTTCTTTGATATTCCCGAGATTCAAATTTAATTTAAATAAAATGTTGATGTCTCTATCAGCATTCGAATAGCAAGAATAATGAATCTCATAGGCCATCATTCTACGTTAAATTCCCGGTGGGAGCTCGAGGGGTGAATTTATCGACGAGACGTAGCCAAATCTGGAGAGGGAAATCCTACTAAGAAAAGAAAAAAAAATCCTATGAAAATCCTACCATCGAGGAAAAATATTCGAGACGTAAAGGGCATAAATTGAGACAAAAACAGACTCAAAGAGTCGGAAGTTTAAAAAGAGAGATCATAAAAAAACAATATTTTTATTTCAGAAAAATTGCTTGTCAGAGAACTCGGTAGTATGATTAATTTGAAAAAAAAACCGTGAGAATTGAAATGAATTAAATTTTAAATAAAAAATATAATTGAGTAAAATAATTATTAGGATGGTCCAAAAAAGTCGTTGTTTCCCCTAAAAAGTGTTTCTTTCGTGGTCAGAATGTCCCCTGAATTTTGGCAGATTAAAACAAAATCAGGGGTCTCTCAAGTATTGTTTTGAATAATTATTTAAATAAAAAATAAATTAAATACAAACAAATAAAATAATTATTATAAACTAAATTATCAGCGTTGCTACCAAGGTCTTATCTTAATACTTAAGGTCCAATCTCTTATGAAAAACAATATACATGAATTTTAAACTAAAAAAGATTAATTTTTAAACCAAAAAGAGAATATTTAAATGCGAAGTAAGAAAAATAAATTTTCAAAAAATATATATATTCTACAAAATAGTTACATATTCATTCAAAGAATGTGTTTTTAACTAAAAAGATGAAATTTAAACTAATCTGATTATTTTTCTACCATAAAAGATGAATTTCAACAAAACAGTGGAATGTTCATCTGAAATAAACAAATTTTCAACTTAAACGAACAATTTTTAACCAGAGAGTTGAATTTTCAACCAAGAAAGATTTTTGAGTCAATTAAGAAAAAAATGTTATTCAAAACGTTGAATTTTCAAACCAAAAAGATGAATTTTCTGTAAAACAGTTGAGTTATCAACCCGAAAATATGAATTTTCAACAAAATAGTTAAATTTTCAACCGAATAAATAACTTTTTAACTAAAGTAGTAGTTATTCAACCAATGAAATGAATTTTTATCAAAGATGTGGAATTTTGAAACCAAAAGATGAATTTTCAACTAAACAAGATAAATTTTCAACAAAAAATTGAATAGTTCATTTTTCAGTTGGAAAAATAAATTTTCAACGAAATAGTTAATTTTACCTCTAAACAAATGATTTTTTATTTATGGAGATTAAATTTCAATGCAAAAGATAAATTTTCCACAAAAAGTAGAATAGTTAAATTTTCAGTTAAAGTAATGAATTGTTATCGAAATAGTTAAGTTTTCATCTAAACAAATGATTTTCCAACCATGAAGATTAAGTTGCAATAAAAAAATAAATTTCCCACAACAAATAGAATAGTTAAATTTTTAGTTGAAGAAAATAATTTTTTAACCAAAATAATAAATCTTCAACAAAAACTAAATAAAAATTTAACCAAGTAGCTGAATTCTTACCCAAAAGAATAATTTTCTACCAAAAAAAGACAAATTTTCAACAAAACACATCAAGTTTCAACTAAAATAGATCAATTTTCATCAAAAAATGGAATAGTTAATTTTTCTGTTGAAAAAATGAATTTTAACAAAAAAAAAAAGAACTTTGAACGAGCTAGTTAAATATTCAACCAATGAAATTAATTTTTTAGGAGAAATATGAAGTTCAAACTAATCAGATTACTTTTCCACTGATGAGGATGGATTTTCAACGAAAATGCATGAATTTTCAAGTAAAAAAGATTAATTTTCAACCGAAAATAGAACAGTCACATTTTCAGAAGAAAAAATAAAACTTTAAGAATAAAAAAAGAATTTTCAACAAAGTATTTCAATTTTAACCCAAAGAAATGAATTTTGAACTAAAAGTATAATTGTATTCAATCGAAAATATGAATTTTTTACCACATAGTGAATTTTGAACCCAAAAGAATAATTTTCTACCAAGAAAGGTTTCCCACAAAATAGATGAATTTTTAACTATGAAAGACAAATTTTCAACAAAATAGTTAAATTTTTAACTGAAACAGATCATTTTTTAACTTAAAACAGAATAGTTGAATTTTCAGTCAAGAAAATAATTGTTAACCAAATGAAATAAGTTTTTTCGTGAATAGTTAAATTATTAAACAAACATAGGTATTTTTCATCAAAATAATTAAAGTTCTACCATAAAAACATCTGTTTTCAACAAAAAATGGAATAGTTGAAATTTCAGTTAATGAAGTGATTTTTTAATTGAAATAATGATTCTTCAACCAAAAGGAAGAACTTTTCAATCAAATAGTGAATTTCTTAACCGAAAAGATGAATTTTCTACCAAAAAAAGAAATTTTTTCAACAAATAACAAGAATTCTTAACTAAAAAAAACTCCACCCAAAAACGGAAGAGTTCAATTTTCAGGTAAAGAAATACATTTATAACGAAAAAGTCAAAATTTCATCTAAACAGATGATTTTTCAATGATGAAGATTAAATTTCAATTAAAAAAGATCAATTTTCCACAAAAAATGAAAAAGTTATAATACATTTATGGTTGAAGAAATAAATGTTGAACTAAAATGACGAATCTTCAACTGAGAAATGAATTTTTTACCAAATAAAATAAGTTTTCAAAGAAATTGTTCAATTTTCCACGAAACATATGCATTTTAAGCCCAAAAGATTGAATTTGTATCAAAAAATAAATACATTTTTCACAAAAAATGGAATAATTAAATTTTCAGTTAACGAAGTGAATTAAAAAAAATACTGAATTTTCAACCGAAATAATGATTTTGTAACTCTAAAATTTTGTCAAAAATCTTCGTGATGTATATAATTCAAAATAAAATAACAGATGCATTCCAAAGTAAAATCATCCATTAACAACTGCATATAAAATAAAATAAGCGATTTAAGAAAAAAATGGGTTTGTGAGACCGCTGAATATTTTTGTTTAATTTTGCGAATTTCAGATTTGATTAAGCATTTCGAAATTTTTTGTCATAAAGTTAATGACTTTCTTCGACTTCGCGGTTATTGGACTGATAAATAAGCAGCGAGAAAGTTGAAAGTGAAAATTGAATGTTTAAATGGAATAAAATTAGAGTCAGAAAAAAATATTCTAAAAAAATTGGACTGAAACAAGACTTGAATTGGATATTAAAAAAAAAAAAATTATTAAGGGAGGCCGAAAAACTTCATTTTCAAAATTCCCAGGCTTTTCCCTGATTTCCTTCTGACTAATTTTTCATTTTCCCTGACCATTGATGTTAAAAGACCAGCATATAAATCTTGTAAGATTATTAACATAGAGTCTTCTGCACATGGAATAAAACAATGAAATTTTAGACTTAAATTCAAAATTTTCAAACTTATTTATTGATTTCAACCAAAATGACGAATTTTCTGTCCAAATAGATGAGCTTTCAACAAAGCAGTTTATATTTGACCAAAATAGATGCATTTTCAACAAAACACTTAAAGTTTCAATACAATAAATTAATTTTCAAAACAAAAAGTTGAATTTTTAGCCAAATTACTGAGTTTCCTACCTATAAAGATGAATTTTTCTACGGAATTGTCGAATTTTCAAATAGAAAAGATGAAACTTCTACTAAAAACAGTTTCATTTTTAACCAAATAGTGGAATTTTTTAGACAAACAGATGACTTTTTTTAGAAAACATTTGAATTTGCAACAAAAAATGAAAAAATAAAATTTTCAGTAAAAAAAATTAATTTTCATTAACAACAACAAAAAAACAAATTCTCAACCTTTACTCAGAAAAATAAATTTGCAACAAAGTAGTTTAATTTTCAACTGAAATGATGAATCTTCAAGAGGAAGAATCCATTTTTTATTTTAAAACATTAGTTTTCAACAAAAGAGGTGAATTTCCAACTAAAATGATGAATCTTAAAAAAAGATTTTTCAACTAAGTACCAATTTTCAAGAAAAAGTTAATTTTTAAACATGAAAGATTTCAGTTGAGTTTTCAACAGCAAAATATGAAATTTAAACAAAAAGTTGATTTTCAACTCAAAACGATGAAGTTTCTACAAAACAATTCATCTTTCAACCAAAAAGGTTGACTTTTTATCAAAATTGATGAATTTTTAATCAAGGAATAACATTTCTAACTGAAAATATAATCCTCAGAAGGAAGAAACCGAAAAATAGAAATTTAAATAAAAATTAAAATTAAAAAAATTACTAACAATAATATTATATCAGGATGGACGCAAAAGGACATTTTCAAAATTCCTCAATTTTTTCCTGACCAATTTTTCATCTTCCCTGACAATCAATATTCAAAGACCAGAATTTTTGAAAATTTTTCAAATTTATATTTAAAAAATTCAAATTTATTATCCTTTGCAGTTATTTAATCTTTTGTAGAAATTCCTTGACTTTTCAAGATTTTTTTTAAATTACTGACTTTCCCTGCCTAATAAAATTCACTGACTCTTCCCTGATTTCCAGATTTTTTAATTTTACTTCTTTGATGTAATACATTCATAAGTTTTAAAATATATGGAAACATAAAAAGAAATTTTTAATTGAAATGCGATAACACTTCGAAAAACATGTTTTCGAACAAAATATCTGAGAAGTTTTTTTACATGTGAAACAAGTCATGTAACTTTAAAAATAATCGGTGAGATGAATGTTTGTATTTTGCGAATCCGGCATGGAAATCTCCTTTTGGCAGTCTAAATAGTTTATAAGTTTTCATGTAATGTTATCAATTAGTGTAGTGAAATAATTGTTTCGTTGATTAAATGACACTTTTTGATTCACTAGTCTAAACAAAAATGTTTATAATCCTTAGCTGCGAAAAAAATTTCTCTCTAGCTCCGCTGTAATTCGAACCCAGGTCTACAGATTGCATAGTGGGTTAGAGCACCACACCGGGAATCTGCAGTCCTGGGCTCGAATCCTAGCGGGTTTAAAGTAATTTTTTCACAGCTAAATACTATAACCATTTTGGTTCAAACTGATAGATCAAAAACCGCCATTCCGTCGACAAAAAATTAGAAAACGAAATGGTTTATTTTAATACTTTTTATATTTTTTCTGGTTTAATTAATACCAGGGTGATTCATTTCTGATCAAACCTAATGAATAAAAAAAACGTGCAATACGAAATTTGCAAAAATGCGAACATATAGAAATAATCATCAATGATAGAGAGAATGTGAAGAGAAAAACGAGAAATCCCAATGCGAGCCCACAAAAGCTTCTTCTTTGAGAGAAGATACTCAGCCGCAATATTGACGATGAAATGAGAATTAGCAAGCCGAGCAGCAGCGATTTACGAAAAATAGCGACGTTATGCACTTGAAACCTAATTTTTTATTTTTCACTTTTGAGATTTTATAGCAGAGCTACAATTTAAATATTTATCCATGAAGTTTTTTGTTTTAATCTCCATTTATAAATTAGTTTCGTCCCAGTACTAAAGCACACTTGGCGGCCGTTTACGAGAAAATCTATTTTTTTTCTAGGATGCGTGGTTTTTTGGGGAATCCTGAAAAATAAGTTCAGCGTGAGTGGGGGAATGGGGCGTGGACCACATCCCTCTCACCGTATAGAATATATTTCAATTAATTTCGCCTCCGTTTTTCAGGTCCAGCCTTCAAAATTAATTAATTATTTACAAATTTGAATACATTTTTCAACTACAACATTTACACACAACATTTTTTTCTCAGATAAATACTTTTCAAGATTTTTTAAAAAGCTTAATTTAAAAAAAAAATGTAATAAACCGACGCCTCCATGCTATACCGCTCCACGTCGTGTTTAGGCAGTACACAGCATCACGTCGCATTTGGTCGCTGTATAATTCCAAGTCCTGTGTATAAGCATTAGGGTGATTTTTTTGGGCTTTTTTTTCATTTCAATTTGACAAATTTGTTTCAGAATGTTCAAAAAATATTTAGAGGTCGCTCAAGGCCATTTTAGGGCAAAAATGGGCATCCTTAAATAAATTGACGCTATTCACTGATGGTTCATATCTGGCCCATATGAATTGTATTCTTCACAGTTCAATATTGTATTCAGATTTTTTTCAGATTTGTAGAATAACATTCAAAGGTCGCTCAAGGCCATTTTAGAGGAAAAATGGCGATTCCTAATCAAATTGACACTATTTATTGATTATTCATTTCTGGCGCGCATGAATTTTGTTCTTTACAAGTCGACATTGCACTCAGATTTTTTTCAGATTTTTACAATGACATTCAAAGGTGGCTCAAGGTCATTTTCTTAATAAAATGTTGTTTCAATGAAATTTCCTGTATTTTTTTCTATAGAGAAGCAATGTCAATTTATTCATTTCGGCAAAAAATTAGTCAAGTTGTTTGATAAATGTTTGTATATTATTTGAAGGATATTCAAGGTCATTTCGCAAAAAATGAGCTTTTTGTAAATTGTGATGATAAAAAAACAGTGCTAACACTTGCATATTAGATGGTAGTTTATCGCCGAATAAGTTTTCCTCTTTCTTTTCTAAAAGGTAAGTCATTACGCCTTCTTCTGCACTTATGATAATTAATTCTTCGGAATTACAATTTGAAAACGAAACATGACCATATATTAATAAAGCTACGATATCCCACTATTTTTAACATTTTTTATTTTTTATTTAAAGCAAAATAAAAAAAATAACTACCACGAAAAAAAAAAAATTTTGAATTACCATGTTTCGCAAAATGACCTTGAATGACCCCAAAGTAATATCACACGCAGTTATTGAACCTTTTGACTAACTTTTTTGCCGCAACCAATAAATTGACACTGTTTTTCAAAAAAGAACTCAAGGAAATTCAATTGAATCAACATTTTATTAATAAAATGACCTTGAGCCACCTTTGACTGTTATTGTAAAAGTCTGACGAAAATCGGAGTGCAATATTGAATTGTAAGGAACTAAATTCATACGAGTCAGGAATGGATAATCAATAAATAGCATCAATTTAATTAGGAATGGCCATTTCTGTCTTAAAAATGGCCTTGACCGACCACTAAATATATATTTGTTAATTCTGAAACAAATTAGAGGTAATTTTCTCGGCAAAAGAAACAATTTGTAGGGGTGCCAAGTTGAATTTAAAAAAAAAAGCAAAAAAAATTACCCTAATAAGCATAGGACCTGGCGCTGCGACCCAACCCGACGGAGACCTTGAAACCGAACAGACGCAACGTGGCGCTCTACACAGCCTAAACGAGCCGCGACGATGTATACCGCCTAAAGGTGTTCGCACAAGAAAATCCGTTGCAGTGCGCTGGGGACGTCTCACGGACGTGCCGTCCGCTCATGAACACATAACGCCAACCAATTGCGTGCAACATACCGTGCTGCTGCGGTCCGTGGCAGCACGTACTCAAGTGTGTTGCAAATTAGTATAAAGAAGTTCGCACAAGAAAATCCGTTGCAGTGCGCTGGAGACGTCTGACGGACGTGCCGTCCGCGCACGAACACATAACGCCAACCAAACGCGTGCAACCTGTCGTGCTGCTGCGGTCCGTGGCAGCACGTACTCAAGTGTGTTGCGAATTAGCATAAGTAGCGACATACTTGTGCACGTCACCGCTCGGACCGCAGAAGCACGACAGGTTGCACGCGATTGGTTGGCGTTACGTGTTTGTGAGCGGACGGCACGTCCGTGGGACG
>CAKNXH010002260.1:60275-73108 GCA_932178445.1 Andricus quercusramuli | reverse complement strand
TGTGTACGTCACCGCTCGGACCGCAGCAGCACGACAGGTTGCACGCGATTGGTTGGCGTTATGTGTTCGTGAGCGGACGGCACGTCCGTGAGACGTCTCCAGCGCACTGCAACGGATTTTCTTGTGCGAACACCTTAAGCGCGATGTAGAGCGGTATGAAGCGGAGGCGTGGAAATTTTAATTACTTAATTTATATTTATCTGCGCCAAAAATCCTTTTGGAACTTTTAACTAGGATGCAAAAGTAACTTCGAGACAAGTATGAAGTCAATATTCTAAGGTGACCTATTCGGAAGTTTACCTCTTTATTCTCGGCAAAGAGGGGTTGATAACAATTCGTCTGCATTACAATTTTTTTAATGTTAAAAAGCCTTCCAAGGTTAAAATACAAAAATTTACATAACGGCTGAGTAGTGCACTTCAGTACTGGGCCAAAATAAGTTTTCTGCGAAAGGGTACACATACAAAAATCCTGGACCCAATCCCCGAGAAAAAATTGGAATATCGCCTTTTAAGATAAATTGATTTGACTACATTAGATCTATTCAATCTAAAATCTTGAGATCAACCCAATTATAAAAGTACATAACGACGCATTTATTCCTGCATGATTGCACATAAATACTGCTTAATACTTACATCGTTCACAATAGAGGCCGAATTATAGAAAAGATCAATAGTCGATACACAAGTAGGCTATTAGGAATCGGGAAAGATGATGGAGTCATTATCGAACGGCTCCTGGACTGTAATCGTCTCTGAGCCTTGAGTGGACGACGAATAGTTAGTCTGCACCTGGGAGTCCTTGCTTTCTTCTGGGGAACTTTCGTTGCAAAATAAACCTTTGCATTTCTGAAAAGGTTTCAGTGAAAAAAAACGCACCCATCCTTTCCATTAGAAAAGATTATCAGATGAATATTTTGTACAAAAAATGCATAACTATCTGTACGCGAATTGCGATAGCTGATGAACGACATTCTGTTTCTGTATTAAGTTTGAAAAAAAATATTCCTTCGATATTTCTTGTAAAAAATTTAAATGTGGAATTACCGCGAATTTTCCGCGAAATTTAAATGATGTGACAATTGTTAGAGTAATTTTTAATAGATGTAGTTATTTAAACGATTACGATTGGGAATAAAACGTTAAATGAAAATAGGAAAGCATGTTTGCTTTAAATGCAATGAAGATATAAGATATGACTTTTGAAACCCTATTTCAAAATGCTCATAAATGCTCATTAAAATTCAACCTCGAGGTCGAGTATATTTGCAAGCATATTCGCATGCTCCTGCGAATTTATCCGTGTACTTAAACTCTCTAGAACACTATTCGAGGGGTTAACCACTGTTGTATTCTGGTGTAACCTTCGGTAATCCATGATAATATTGTGTAAGCCCATATGTGATCCTATAAATCCCTTGTAATCTTCTTCAATTCCAAGTAATCTCAGCGATTTCTTGTATGATCCCAGTAATCGTATATTATCCAATGTAATCTGGTATAATCTCATGTAATCTTGTGTAAGCTCTTGCAATATTTTGGTATATTAATAGAAATTTTCAAGCTGTTTAAAACCCTATCGAATACGAGCTAAACGTTTTTTTGGCACTACATGCACTTTTTACAGAAACCAAGGAAAATAAAAGCACCCATCATTATTTTCCTAAAAAGAAAAGTGCAACCCAATTGTTTGTTAAATCGAGTAGAGAACTTGAAGACAAATGTTAAATATCAAATATATTCCTACATTAATTCCAAGATTAATTTTGGCATGTATACGACACAGTCCCTTATATATTATTAGTGACTTTAATATCTCTTTTTTTGTTGCGTTCCTTAATTTTAATCCCATGTAATCACGTCTTATCCATGATAATCATGTGTAATGCCGTGTAATCTCTTGTAAAATTATGTAATGTTTTGTACACGAAAAATCAAAGTTGTTAACCCCTCATATACCTTATTTATAATTAACTCGAAAATAGGTCATATATGAATAAAATTGGGAATCGCAGAGGAATATGCACTACTTATTGTACCCAGGGACTTATTTACAAAAGATTACAAGTCAAGTGCTATGCACATAGGTTATATCGCAGAAATAAACCAACTTCAGTAATATCAATATTATCAATAGCATGCAAGATTTAACCCATTATAATTTAGTTTTTAATCTTCCCACCAGCTTTTTTACCAAACCTTATATACATCCTCATCCGGTGGTTATTTTTTCATACAAAAGGGTTATATATACAATAAATATACATAACTATTGTGAAACACGGAGAAAAATGGATGTTCTCCATTAACATCCAGATATTAATGGTTAGCATATTTTATGTTTGACATATTTTTTGTTATTAAGTATAGGAAAGCTACACTGTTAGAAATTTCCTAAAATTTCAGTCAGTTTTCAATTTCTTATGTCACTGAAATTTCATAAATTTGGCTTTGAAAATTAATTTGAGACCATATTCATCAATTTTCACTATTTTCAGTAACACGAAACTTAATTTTGAAGCGAAAGTTATTGAAATTTCATAAAATTGACTCTAAAAACTTGCTTCAATTACTGTGGTTACTGTGGTTTACGTAAATTTTATAAACATGCATTGAAAATGAAGTAACATTTTTTTTTAAATTCAATAAACCTAAAATAAATTTGAACAAAATTCAAAAACAATTCAGGAAACTAAATTTAGATGTTTTGTATGTGATATACATACATTGAATATTCATAGGATATTCATGAACATATACAAAAAATTCAATGCACTATCTCTTAAGATAGTTTCAAAACTTACATTGGAATTTCAATAAGGCTATTTAAATTTCAGTGTTGCATGGAATTTCAATGAGTTTTTCACTAAATGTAGTGTAAAAAGCTTCACTAACATTTTCATGAAATGTCATGAACTTACTTCTAACAGAGTGTATCTAGCTATTAAAGGTTTATGAATCACTTTACTATATCCAAATAATTCACAGCATTATTATTACTCTCCTGTGACCAAAATATTCATAATCATAATTTTTCCACAAATTTACATACGATACGAAACATTGACTATAAGCTTCATGAAGTGAACAACAGATGTCGACAGCATTTTACACGAAATTGTCTATAAGCTTCATCAAGCGGCCTATAGAGCTATGGCGCCTTTCTGCACTCGGAAAACGACTTTGACATCTCGGAAGTTTCAGATTTATAAACAAATATTTTTTAGACCTAATATCTTTAAAAAAGCAGATGTTACGCGTTATTGCCTGCAGGTTTCGCGGTGCTATTTCATACTTAAAACATCTTTTTTTGAATATCCATTTCTCTCCGTGTATAGTTACATACGCATGTCTTGTTATTAATTAAGGGGTGTTTATTTCTATGCCGAATGGACCTATTATTTTGTTTTTTAACCTATAATGTTTAAATAAAGTGGTTTAGGAGCATGCTGCTTCTATCTATAAAGCAGCTGCATAACTTACCTTGGTTGCATAGAGAGTAACATTGAGGAGAGTCGGGTGCTGTTCAATAACCATAAATTCGACATCTCGAGGAGCGTATCCATTAGCGTAAACCTACGATTTGAAAGATTAGATAAGAATTTTTTATTTCATAAATAGTCACATATGATAATGATCAATATGATATACTCCTCCAGAAATAATTCCGATAAAGCAATTTCAATTGTTCTCGCAAACAAGCAAAGTAGTTTATCAAATGACTTTTTAATTCTGGTTACTATCAATAGAAAAATTTCAGTTTACAAAATTATTATAGAAAATTATTTGCACGAGAACCACTAAAAACAAATTTTTTTTTAAATCCTTCATTTTAAGTATTCAAAACTAAACTGCAAATGAAGTCATTCAAAGTAAAACTTTTCTAAATTCTAAGATTCTGCAATTAAAACCTTTCAAATTTAATAATTTTTAATTAAAACAAATAATTGGACAGCTTATTATTAATTGGACGCTTTCGAATTCCAATCAGTTTTATTTTCAGTGCTTCAAATTTATAGAAGTTCCCTTAAATTTTGATAAATCTTTATAATAATTAAATATTGTGAGGAATACATATCCAGGCCTCGGACTCATTTGAGAAATTCGAAATACTCTTAACAGTAGAAAAAAATTTGAAAAATAGTAGTATATCAATGTCATCACATTTTTTAAATATTGAAGCGAGCTTCGAAACCCATTGAAATCATTTAAGAACCCCTGAAATCTGTTGAGATCCTCGACAAATTTCTGGTGAACTCATTAACATTTTTGAATTCCTTGAAATCCGTAGAAATCTTATGATTTCTTTTGAAATCCTATAAATCTCTTAAATCTGATGAAATCCGTATAAATCCCTAGAAGTCCCTTGAAATTTCATTTGTTTTCATTCATTCCCTGAAGTTCTTTAGCAATCCGTTGGAATCCCTTGAAATCTTTGAAACATTCTTGATATCCTGGATACCATATTTCTAATCCTTTTAAATTTTCTGAAACCTTAGGAAATTCTTTTCAAACCCCTCAAAAATGTTAAAATCGTGTTGAGTTTCTAGAAATTTTTCAAAATATCCTAAACTCTCTTAAAATGTATAAGATCCCTTGAATTCCTTAAAAAATGGTGAAATCTTTCAAATCCTCTAAAATCCCACATAATTAGATGAAGCTCTTCAAATTCTCCAAGTGGGATGGCAATGTTATAAAATGTTAAACTGACTTATACTACATAATACAATAATAAACTTTCACACTGACATTATAGAAAAAGTCCAGAGGCAAAAACAAGCGAAAAATGAGCGGAACAAGAAGCTTCAATATGGACACATCGAGTGAATTCGAAGATAATTATTATTAATTAACTTATTCATAGTATTCTACAAACCTCCATTTTATAGAGTCCAGGTAGAAGAACCCTCCAGAATTCACCGTACTTTGTAGTGAGGAAGCTGATATCACGACCCTTGATTTTAACAGATGCTCTTTCAATGGGATTGCCGTTCTCATCGATTGCGAAACCATGAACACCTCTGTGTGCTTCGGCCAAAAATTTAATGAGTGACTGAAAACAAAAGGAAATATATTGCCATCAATGTCCGCATATATTACAAAGGCTTGTTTTCTATAACCACCCCATAAATACTGATAAAACACTATGCTTTTACAGTTTCTCAACAAACCATACCAACAGGAACCTGAAGCATCGAACTCGTGATGATCTGAATGTTTTGAACAAAATTTTTTTTCGAAGTTTCTCACGAAAACAAGTTCTAAAAATTGCACTTCCCTTGGAAATCATAGGTAAATCGGACTTCATAAATTAAGGCCAAACGGGAAAATCATTTTCTGTAGTTTTTTGTAGCCATTATCTAAAGAGTAGAAAGGCTTCTGATAGAGACCGTTTTTTTGAGAAAATTCTTTTTTTTCATGTAATAATCGAAAGAAAAAAACGCCCTATTAGCGGTACCACGATAACACCACTATCGCAGTAGTTAGTCTGAGAGCCAACGACACTGGATCTTGCGTCATTGCGGATATTGATAAAAGAATTAGGAACGATATTTTGCAATAAGGTTAATAAGTAATGACGAACCCTTTGCGCCCGGTCAATAGAGGTTTGGCACCGATTAAGGGCAGGCACACATATATTTCCAATGAGTGCTCCATGCCGCAAATCACGTGATTTAGTTTTTTTTTAAATCCGCGGTCATGCTAATTTTAAAGGAAAATTAATTTTTCAATAGTTAATTAAGTTACGTGGGATCAGGATTTGCTTGGCCAGCATGGCGGTTCGTTATTACTCTACATGCAAACAATCATTCCTAACTTTTTAATCAATATCCGCGATGACGCAAGGTCAAGTGTCGCTGGCTCTTAGACTAAGTAGATCATTCTACTGTTTATCTAAAAACTGAGTAGATGAAACAGTTGTCTGCATCGTTTTTTGCTTTCGTGGTTTACCACACTTGTGACCAGCTATGCCGGAGGAAGATCTGCTCGGTTCTGCGTTTAGGCGAACGTAACGACAAAACGAAACTGTTATGCCTGCTCGCTCTTTTTAGATAAATAGTAGAATACTATTCCACTGCGATGTTCACGTGTTGTCATGGTGCCATAGATAGGGCGAATTTTTTTATTTTGATTATTACACACAAAACAAAAATAATTTTGGCAGAAAATACTGGCTTCTCCGTTTGGCCTCAATTTATGAAGCCCGATTTGCAACCGGAAGAGGTCAACCTTATCTTCGATGTCTGTGAAGGAGTTTTTGTCCAGTATCTAAATCACACCCGAGTCGAAATTTAGGCCCTGCTTTGAACCTATAACTCCTATCTTAGTAGGCGCTGGAGCAGCAAAGTAGGTTCAAAATAAGCAGCGATTTCAATTCAATTTAGACCCTACTTTGACGCTAAAAACGTCCGAAATCGGCCGTTTTTCCACGTTTAGCGTCAAAGTAGGGTCTAAATTAGAACCTACATTGGTGCTCCAGGCCCTACCCTCCATTGGCGCTTCACACCCTGCCTTGATGCTCCAGCTCCTACACTGGCAATAATAATAATAAAAATAATAATGGCGTAATTTCGGTAATGGTTATAAATTTTTATTATGGGTTCCCTTCTCTGCAGAAATACTGTCACTATCAACTGTACCTTAGGAACTTAATATTGAAACAAAACTCGTGAAGTATACAATTCTTTGTTTGTAGTGTTTTTTATCATATAATTTGAGAACTTATTTGTCACTAGTCCGTTTGTGACTAGTCCGACAATTTTTTATTTGATTGTTTTGTCCGTAACCTCCAAATTTGGTTGTCTTTCGCAAGTCGAAAATCTGATTTATATTCTTTTATGTCTACTTGGGACGATAGCATTCGATAACTCAAGGCTCAAATGGAAACTTTAGTTTCAGTTTTGTAAGAAAATTAACATTTTTACAAAGAATCCTTTTCTTTTTGCTTACAGATACTTTATTAGTGCTAATATCGAGAAACTTACCGATTCACATAGTCGCAAACCAATTCAGTTTAAAAAATCTTAATCTGCAAATGACAGATACGCAATGCACGGAGTCGCCTTTTCAATGGGTTCTTGTTTCCTGGGTGTAGCTTCTAGATATTCAAAGTAGGGCCTGTAGGTTTAAACGGAGTCAAAGGAGGCTCTAATGTTTCATTCTCTAGGAGTAAAAACCTCAAAGTAGGGGCTATAGGTTTAAATAGCGTCAAAGCAGGTTCTAATGAGGAGCTGTAGGTTCAAAGTAGGGTCTAAATTTCGACTCGGGCAGTTTCTTAAAAAAAAGATCAGAATTGAAAAGTTCGACATTCTAGATAATACGAAGTACTATGAAATGTAATGCTTACAGAGCGATTTTCCTCCCAGTAGCGAGGAAGATCTTCGGCAGGCGGATATTTGCAGCAAGATATCTCGAGTGTTATCTCCATGCAGCCGTTCCAAACGTAATTGAAGTCCTGCATCCCTCCTGTGAGAGGATACCACTCTGCTCCGTTGGTAATACCATCCTTGAATCCAGGTTGAGAAGGAGAACAAGCCTTTCCTCTAAACATGGTGCCGTGGTTTTGCGAGTAAGTCAAAGACAAGTGGCGGAAGACATCGTTATCTGGGGAAACGCTAGGTGTCGAAGCGTAGCTCTGAAACACTGTTGTCCTAATTCTTAAACATCTAGTCTATACGATTTTCTGGCTATTTGCACAGCAAAAAATTGTCTTGTAAAAAGTGTAGAAATAGTAGTGGAAACTTGGACAGGTACCAAAGTTTTATAAGTCTTGCATGACTTGGTAAAAAATTTCAGACTGTTCAATACTAAATGCAAACGAGTCTTGTGATGCTCGATAATATTCTGGGGAAAGAAGCCCGATTTAGTATAAAAAATTTAAGTATGAAATCAAATTTAGTCCATGATGAATTGTAGAAAAGTGATGAATATTGTGTCGGTGCAAAAAAAATTATAAATTCCTAAAAGTGAAAATTAGTGCGCTGTTATTTGCACGAAGTCCCAGACAGTCTGTGAAAATCTATCATCGCAGTCGACAGTGCGCAATGAAGATGATGGACATTAGATCAAAGAAGGCACATGATTTCATTATATTTATTTTTCAGGATTATTCATCGTATCATACATCTATCGTCGTTTACCTTTTTCTATCTGTCTTTCAATCTAATTTCACGTCTATCTTTTTCAATACCCTCTTCTCCATCTCATCCTAACCAATATCTATCCACGTCAATATTTTTCTTTCTCTTGGTTAATCTAAATTCCCGTCTATGTTTTTTAATCTCCTCTTATCTCTCTCATCTTATACTACATCTATCCACGTCTATCTTTTTCTATCTCTTTGACGCACTTAATTCATGTCAATCTTTTTACATCTCCTCTTCTCTAACTCATACTCTCCTTTATCTATTCATGTCAATCTTTTCTATCTCTGTTAGACTAAATTCCCATCCATCTTTTTCAATCTCCTCCTATCTCTCTCATCTTATACTACATCTATCAACGTCTATCTTTCATATCTATTTATGATCAATGAAATTTCCTAACCTTTCGATGGATAGAAAATGATAAGAGCGGAAGATAGAAAAAGAGTTAGACAAAGATTCGAATTTATATTAAAGAAATAAAATGAAGTAAGGAAGAAGATAAAGACCCTCGGTTACTAAAGATAGAGAAAGACATTGAAAAAGATTGAAATTCGTAATAGATAGATTAAGGGATAGAAAAAGATAGCGTTTTAGGGATGCAAAGTGACGCACTGAGAGAGATAGAATAATTCTTTCTTTCCCTGTCCCCCAATTTATATCATTTCAATATTTCTACTTCCAGCAGAGTAGAGAAGAGAGGATTGAAAAAGATAGACTTAAATACAGATTGACAAAGAATTAGAAATCGTTAGTTGTTGATAGATGTAGGATTCGATGAGATAAAGATGAGGAGATTAAGAAAGATAGACGGAAATTTAGATTAACCGAATGATAGAAAAATGTTAAAGTGGATGAATAAAAGATAGGATGAGATGGAGAAGAGCCTATTGAAAAATATAGTCTTGAAGTTAGATTGACAATTAGATAGACATTGATGAACGTAGGACACGCTGGAATAAAGAAGAGGAGATTAAAAATAATAGAAAGAAATTTAGATTGGCAGAGAGATTGGAAAAGATTGACGTGAATAGATAAAGGATAGAATGAGATAGGAAGGACGGTATTGAAAAAGATACACGTGAATTTAGATTGACGAAGGGGTAGAATGAGATAAATTTTCTATATCACTTTCTATCATAGAGATTCAAAATTATTCAATAAGATAGGATATCTATCTTCTCACTTCCAAATAGGGGAGGCTTCAAGGACCTGTTCCACAATACGACTTTTTTATTTGCTTAAGAATCCTTCATATTTTCCCAGACTGTCTTGAACATTATGATAGATAATTTTTTCGAATAATGAAAAAAAATTATTTTAAATAATTTTATTCTGAAAAAGATCTTATCCTTTCGCTCCGCTGGGAATCGAACCACAGAACTACTGAGTAGCAATGGTAGTAGTTCTGTGGTTCAATTCCCAGCGAACCGAGAGGAGAAGATATTTTTTCAGAAAAAAAATTATTTAAAATAATTTTTTTTTTATAGCTCCATCTAGTATAAAAAAACGTTAAATATTTTTTGTTATCCTCTAATGATAATACAGATTCCTTGAAAATTTTGATTTTGAGCATCTATAGCAAAATAATGCGTATATTTCTGAAAAAAGATTCTTCTCTCGATCTGAAGGCACCTGACCGGAAATCAGTAGTTCTGTGATTCGATTCCCAGTGGAGCGAAAGGAAAAGATCTTTTTTCAGAAAAAAATAATTTAAAATAATTTTCCTTTTATAGCTCCATCTAGTCTAAAAAGACGTTAAATATTTTCTGTTATTCTCTAATGATAATACAGATTCCTTCAGATAATTTTTTTTTAGTTTATCCAAATTCCTTAGACAGTACATGCCTTTATGTTGTCCATTCTTTTACTTAGTATTGAAACCTCTTATAAATATTCAAAGGAGATTATCAATTTGAAAGATTTTAAAGAAATTATTATATTCAAGGATCCGTACACGATTTTAAAAGTTTTTTAAATTTTCCAATCGGACTGTTAGTTTGTATAACATTTATTGACAGTCTTCAATCCACATATATAGAAAGCATTGTTAATAATTATTCAAGTTAAAATAATAAATATTCCAAAATTTATTACATGTCCATTGTCCATATTAAACGAGACGCAATTATATTTATTATTTATCTTTCCCGCATTCCGTTTATGAAATCTCACCATTATATAAAATCACTCATATTACAACAATGAGCAGCCACAAAAGAAAATTAGCGTCATCATCCCGTGACTATATATTTTTAATATAATAGTGTTCTTGCGTAATTTCTGAGATTTAACCGCTTAGCTAATGTGCTTTCGTCAAAGCATTTACACCTAAAAATAAACAGATTGCAAAATATACGTGTAAAAATAGAAAATAAAAAAATAGGCGACTACTTTTTACTATACCTGCACATAAAGGCGCTGAACGACATATTCCTGAGAGTGCATGAAAACACGCAACAATAAAGTGATGAGATTATTTATTTATTTATCTTTCATATAAAAAATATCGAATTTTAGAACATAACTAATACTATTGGTGTTGGATGAGTGAAATACGTGGTTAATTGCGGAAATTAAAGGCCTTTTTGGGAACACATTTTTTTTTAATAAACCTGAATATTTCTTTTTTTCCCCCTCATTATGCAATTCTGTTTATGTTTTCAAAGATTTTTTCCAAATAAATATTTTGATTCTTCATCATTTTCCGCGTCGATAAAAAAAACTGATGGATACTTTTTTTCTACCGTTTTGTAAATAACTTTCCCACGCTCAGTATCTTTTGGATTTAATGATTTGTTACTATCATTTTTTTATAAAAATTAATATTATTAGTCAAACATATTATTCTTCTACGCACCCCTACGCATTAAGTCCAAGAGATACTGAGCATAGGAAAATTATTTACAAACAAAAACAAAGAATTGACATTTTTTCGCTATTTGCATTAACATACAATTTTTAACAACAAAAATTCATAAATCACTTACACAAATCAATCACAAATTTATAAGTGAATTTTTCTTTAAAAAAAAAAAAAAAAATCCAAAATCGGTTCAGAATTTTGCTCTAACAGTGTATTTTTTTACATTTTCCGAGTTCTGACTTACGCTTCTGAAAGATTTACAACTTCTTAGGACCAAGCGAATGTGTTTTAGAAAAAGTTGAATTTTCAACCACAAAATTAATTTTCAACCAAAGAGTTAGATTTTAACCGAAAAGATTAATTTTATAACTAAAATAATGAATCTTTTACGACAACAAAAACACAGAAGTTTAACATCCAATAAGCAGGTGCGTTTGAAATAGAAAAAAATCAAATTTCTACCAAAAGAGATGAATTTTCGAACAAAAAACAACAACAAATTTTCATAAAAATAGCTGAATTTTCGAACAAAAAAAATTTCTACCAATGAATTGTCAACAACATAGTTAACTTTGAACCAAATAATATATTTTCTGCTAAAATAGCTGAATTATTAAACTAAAAAAACATTTTTAACAAAAACAAAATTAATTTCCAACATCAACAAAAACGAGTTTGTTAAAAAATTGCTAAATTATCAACCAAATAATTACATTTTCAACCAAATAATAAAACTGTTTACCCAAAAAGATGAATACTCAACTAAGGAATAGATTAGTAGCGTTTTAAATAAAAAAGAATTAAGTTTTAACTACAAATAGTTAGACTTTTAATCATAATGATAAAATTTCTACCAAGAGAGAGAACCTTTCAAGCAAAAAAGTTTTTAACCAAAAAGGGAATTGTCAAATTTTCAGATTGAAAAATTAAGGATAAAGTTCCGAAAAGCGCTTAAAATTGATTAGCACTTCGAACTCGAAAGTTCATTGCCTCACTACCCGAT
The DNA here is from genome assembly GCA_932178445.1 of Andricus quercusramuli. Classification (NCBI taxonomy): domain Eukaryota; kingdom Metazoa; phylum Arthropoda; class Insecta; order Hymenoptera; family Cynipidae; genus Andricus; species Andricus quercusramuli. The sequence goes on along the minus strand of CAKNXH010002260.1, from coordinate 61,093 downwards.
TCGGGTAGTGTTTCTAGGTGGATAAATACTACCGTGTGGGTCCACCACACCCACGGCGGGTCAACAACACGCAGTATTCCCTGAACGGTCACCCATCCAAGTACTAACCGCGCCCAACACTGCTTAACTTCAGTGATCTAACGGGAACTGGTGTTTTCAGCGTGGTATCTGTAAGCGCTTACCTCCGATTAATTTGAAACTCCGTATACCTATGTATTTTGACGCGCTGATCACGAATATGATAGTGAAAATACCCGCAAATTTGATTTTCAAGGTCAAACCCCCAAAAAACTATAAAAATTTCATGTTTTTCCGTTTATTTCAGTAAATAAAAAAAATTTACAAAAAAGTTTCAAACAGGAGTTGTAGACCTTTAAAAATACATATTTTATGTTCAATATGTTTTTACCCTACGACTGATAATTTTCGAGAAAATAGATGATGAATATTCCCGCGGCGAAGTGCGTAGGTATACCATTAAGCCATTTCCCTTTCACCCATCCAAGTCACCCATCCAAGTACTAACCGTAAGTAGGCATTAATGCTGAAACAAATGGGGATGGTGTGCGTCCTATGTTATTTCTGTGACCAGTCACAGGGGTGCCTTGACGCCCCCCGCTCCCATGACACGTTGGAAAGGGGTTCGTGTGTGACCTAAATTGTTTCTGTGGCAAGTCATAAGGGTGCCCCCCCCGCCCCATGGCACGTTGGAAATGGGGTCGTGTGTGACTTAAATTATTTCTGTGGCCAGTCATAGGGGTGCCTTCCCGCCCCCCCCATGACACGTTGGAAAGGGGGTCGTGTGTGACCTAATTTAT
>CAKNXH010002260.1:49563-60265 GCA_932178445.1 Andricus quercusramuli | reverse complement strand
CATAGGGGTGCCTTCCCGCCCCCCCATGACACGTTGGAAAGGGGGTCATGTGTGACCTAAATTATTTCTGTGGCCAGTCACAGGGGTGCCTTCCCGCCCCTTATGACACGTTGGAAAGGGGGTCGTGTGCGACCTAAGTTATTTCTGTGACCGACATTTCCCTTCTTTTCTCTAACACGGTCAGTCGTAGGGTAAAAAAATATTGAACATAAAATATGTACTTTCAGAAGTTCTAAAACTTTTGTTTAAAGCTTTTTTCCAAAATTTTATTATTTACTGAAATAAACGGAAAAACATGAAATTTTTATAGTTTTTTGGGGTTTTGACCTTGAAAATCCAATTTTCGGGCATTTTCACTATCATTTTCGTGATCAGCACGTCAAAATACATAGGTATACGGAGTTTCAAATTAATCGGAGGTAAGCGCTTTTCGGAACTCCACCCAAAATTAATTTTCAACAACAAAATTAATTTTTCAAAAACAAAAAAAAAGAATTTTTAACTAGAAAGTATGACTTTATAACAAAATTGTTAAAATTTTAACAAAATAATAAAACTTTCACAAAAATAGTTCAATTTTCAAACAAGAACATTTATTTTCTATCCAAAAATACAAATTTTCAGACAAATATTTAGATTTCCAACCAAAAAAATTAAGTTCTTAACCAAAATGGAATAGTCAAATTTTCAGATTGAAGGATTAATTTTCGACAGCATGAAAACAAATATTCAACCAAAAAGAATGACTCTGTAACAAAATTGTTGAATTTTGAACAAAGTAATTAAAATTTTAAACAAATCAGACAATTTTTTACCATAAAAAATGAATTCTCAACTAAAAATATAATAGTAGACATTTCAACCAAAAAGAATTAACTTTCAACCAAACATAGTAGGATTTTAAACAAACAAAAAAAATGAAATTTCTGTCCAAAGAGATGAATGTTCAAACCAAAAAGACGAATTTTCAACGAAAAAGAGGAATTTCGACAAACAAACATGAATTTCTGTCAAAAAAGATCATTTCCAACGGAATAGTTAAATTTTCTTTCAAAACAGTTGATTTTTCATTTTAAAAAGACGAATATTTCACAAAAAAGTCGAATTTTCAACCAAAAAGGATGAATCCTAAACCAATAATATGATAGTAGACTTTCTAAATTTTTTTTAATAAAAGAAATGTATATTCAACTCTGGAAATTAATTTTTTTTCAAAAGTGTCGGAAAAAAAATTAGGTCTAATTCAATTCGTGCTTTGGGTGATATAAGCTGTTAAAAAAAATTAGATCTCAAAATTTAAATTCCTGTAACTTGGTGAATTTTAAAAATGGTTATAAAACTGCTTCAACCATATAAACTTTAACCACACAACCCTAAAGTTTCACAAAGTCTCATCAAAGTTGCTAGACCCCCATAAAACTTACTCTGATATTCCGGAAATGGACTGACCTTAAATATAAATACAATAAAAATAAACAACAAATATTACATCATAGATGTAAATGTTATTCATTTATTTTTAAATAAAGAGAGGAAGAGAACAGACAGAAAAAGGCAGAGCAGAATCACTCGTTCCACTATTTAAACCCCATTAAAAAAATTACACCATTGCAGGACGTGTAGTTCAAAGTTGTCACTTTCACGGATACTATTTCCTATTATCAAATAGCTGCACAGTCGAATAAATAATGCTCAATGTCTAATTTCAGTTGCCATTGTGCCGACGGTGGCCCTGACGTCGCACTTTCTAATTATGGTAATAACTTCCATATAAATTCTGATACCCCAAAGTAGAAATGTAGGAAAAAATTAATCTTAAAAAACTCAATTTGAATGGGTAATTTATCAGTTTTTGATGTTAAATACCGAAAAGTGTCGATGACTGGTCTTTTATTTTTTGGAGAAACGAAAAAAAAATCTACCTCAGCCCGTATTTGAACCGGGTACGCCACTATACATGAGAGCTTAACCAATTAATCGATTACGCCATCGAGCCTGTGGCAGATAAATTCTTGTTTCTCCTATATCACAATTTTACGCGAATTTGCATCTCTTTACTTTGTGAAACTTTTTTAATGAATACTTCAGTCCCTGGACAACAAAATAACGTCATTCTTTAAATTTATTCTCTGATTCGGTGATTATTTTTCAAACTTAAGAATTCATTAGAAGAAACAATAAAAGATATACCACAACCTCGGTGAAGTAATTGGTTAACGCTCCACTCATGTACAGTGGCATTCTCGGTTCAAATCCGGGCTGAGGTATATTTTTTCTTGTTTCAATAAAAAATAATAGACCAGTAATCGACATAATTTGAAAATTTAACATTCAAAAGTAATTAAAATTCAATTTTTGGATACTTTTTCCTAAATGGATGGGCGAGATACTATAGAGAAATATCTGTTGTTACCAAAATTACCGTTAATTACTCGTATTTTTGAGGTGCATCTTTTAAAATTGCAAGATTGCAAAAGATTTGACGAGATATTGCAGGAGATTGCCTGTGATGCAATGCGGGATTGCAATGGATTACATGGGATTGCACGAAGTCTCATAGAGATCGCTTGAGATTTTAGGAAAAATGAAGATAGCATGGGATTCCATCAAAATTGCATGAAATCACAGGGATTGCATGAGACGGTAAAGGATTGCACTTCATCGAATTGTACAAAATTTTATAGAAACACTTTGAGATTTGATAGAGATTCAATGAGATTGCATGGGTTTCTATCGAAATTTCACGGGACTACAAGGGATTGTAAAGGATTGCATGGCATTGTGGATGGCACGGGATGGCAAAACATTTTATAGAGATTGTTCTAGAATTTATAGAGATTTAATGAGATTGCATGGGATTCTATCAAGATTGTATGTGATCACAGGGTAAAGGATTGCATGAAATGGCAAAGAATTGCAAGAGAATCTACCTGATTTCATGATAATGCAAGCACAGGAAAAACTAAGTGTAAACTTTACCCGGAATTCGGGGTAAAGATTACCTGCAACAAAAATTACCCCATGTGGGTAAACTTTACCCGCACATCTAGGGTATTATTCTGCGTTTACCTACGTTCGGGAGTAATTCTCATTGTTTACCCTGAAGGCCTTGTAAATGTCATATTGAACTTTTGACAATTCTAACGATTCGGCAAAACAGCCTTTATGAAGCCGCACTTATCCGATTTGCCTGTTACGCCAACCATCAGCTAACTTCACTTCAGCGGTTCAAAGCTAGTGGCTTTCCAATTTTCAAGACGGTGGTGACAACTTTAATGCGAACAAAAGACAGTTTCTGCCCATCGAGGGTAATATTTGTGTTTTACCAATACGAACAGGTAAAAATACGAAATTACCTGCAACACTATTTACCCTAAGTTTTTTCTGTGAGCACTGCATGGGTTTGCACGGAATTTTATAGAGATCGCAACAGATTACATGAGATTCCACGAGATTGCATAATAAGAAATGGATAGCACAACATTTTATTGAAATTGCTCGAGATTTTATAAAGATTGAATGAGATTACATGGGATTACATGGAATTGTAAAGGATTGCATGTGATTGAAGGCAGTGCATGGGATTGCTTAACATTGAATAGAGATCTTTAGATATTTCATAGAAATTCATTGTTACTGCATGGGATTCCATCAAAATGACATGGGGTTACAAGATATTATAAAGAATTGCATGAACTGAATGAGATTCCACGAGATTGCGTGAGATTAAAAGTAGTACATGGGATTGCCTGAAATTTTATAGAGATCGCTTAGAATTTTACGGAAATTGCATGGGATTGCATGAGATTGAAAGCAGTACATGTGATTGTTCGTATTTTTATAAAGATCGCTTAAAATTTTATAGAGATAGCATGGGATTACATGAAGAATGCATCGTATCACAAGGGATTTTAAAGGATTGCACTCAGTTTTATAGAGATCGCTCAAGATTTTATAAAGATTGTAAAGGATTTTATGGGATATCAAAGATTGCAGAAGATTGCATAAGATTAAAAAAATCGCATGGGATTGGAAGCAGTGCATGAGATTGCTCAAGATTGTAAAGAGATCGCTAGATATTTCATAGAGACTGCATGGGATTCCAAAAGGATTGCATGAAATTGCAAGCATTGCATGGGATTGCACGAAATTTTATGGAGATCGCTTAAGGTTTTATAAGATTTGCATGGGATTGCATTAGGATTGCTTCGGATTACAAGAGACTTTACAGGATCGCAAAGTATTTTATGGGATTGCAAAAGATTGCAGGAAATTGCATGGTATTATAAAAGAATAGCATAAGATTGCAAGCAGTGCAAGAGATTTTTCGAAATTATATGGAGATCGCTAGATATTTTATAGAGATTGCATGGGATTCCAAAAGTATTGCACGAGATTGCAAGCAGGGCATGGGATTGTTCGAAATTGTATAGAGATCGCTAGATATTTTATATATATATATATATATATATATATATATTGCATGAGATTCCAAAAGGATTGGATAAGATTGAAAGTAATGCATGGAATTGTTCGATAGTGTATAGCGATCGCTAGATATTTTATAGAGATTGCAGGGGATTCCAAAAGTATTGCACGAGATTGCAAGCAGTGCATGAGATTGTTCAAAATTGTAGAGAGATAGCTAGATATTTTATATATATATATATATATATATATATATATATATTGCATGAGATTCCAAAAGGATTGGATGAGATTGAAAGTAATGCATGGAATTGTTCAATATTGTATAGTGATCGCTAGATATTTTATAGAGATTGCATGGGATTGTTCAAAATCGTAGAGAGATCGCTAGATATTTTATAGAGATTGCATGGGATTCCAAAAGTATTGCACGAGAGAGAGTTCACAAGAAAAAGTAGGAGTTATTAGCCCCACGTTTATTACCAAACAATGGAACTTGCACTTTATGACAAAAAACAAAGAAAGCATTAAACAAAAAATATGATAGAAAATAAATACTGATTGGTAATTAAATGAAATAATAAGAGTATCTTGTTTAAAAAAGCATGCAAAAAGATTCTTACGTGAATTCGGGGTGTTGTCAAATGGGTAGCTGGCAACGAGGGCACCGCCATGGAGACTTCCCGAGAGCACAAATTGAATCTTGGAAACCCATTCTTTAACCGCTTCCGTCTCCGGTTGGCTCTTCTTGTTGTTCTGTTTAAAATAGTCGGGGAAGTTGCGATTCAAATCGAATCCTCGTGCATTATATCTGAAAATTAATGTCAAAAAAAAGTTAATGACGAAAAATGTTATTCAACAATAATGAAAAGCATTATCCCTGCTAAAGTGAGGGGTGGGGAAGTGTGGAAAGTGATGGAAGGAAGAGCAGGGGAAATAAGGGTTAATGAGAGGAGTGGAATAAGAGCGGGGAAATGAGGGGAGGGAAAGTAGTCGAAATAAGAGGGAATTATGGGAGGGATGGAAGGTGAAGGAGGGAAAATGAGGGTAAATAAGGAGACGGGAAGTGGGGCAATTAAGGGGAAATAAAGCGAGAAGGGAGTAGTAGCATCGAGGCGAAACTGAGGGAGGGAAAGTAGGGTGAGTAAGGGAAAATAAGGGGAAATGAGGAGTGAGAAAGTAGGGGAAGTGAGGGACGATAACTGGAGGAAACTTAGGGGAAATGGGGGGAAATGAGGAGGGGATAAGTAGGTGTAGTCGGGGGAGAGAAAGTAGGGAAGTGAGGGGGAGTAAAGGGTAATGTGGAGAGAGGAAGTAGGAGAAGCGAGGGAAAATAAGGAGAGGCTAAGTAGGTGTAGCGATGGGAGGTAAAGTAGGATAAGTAAGGGGGAGTAATGGAAAACGTGGGGAGAAAAAGTGAGGGGAAATAAGTGACGAATTAGTATTGGAAGCCAGGGGAAATTATGGAAGAAAAAGTAGGAGAACCGATAGAAAATAAGGGAAGGGGAAATTGGGGAAGTGAAGAGAGATGAAAGAGGGGGAAGTAGATGAATTGGGGGAAATTGGAGGAGGGGCAGTGGGGGAAGGGGAACTAAGAGAAGTGAGGCATAATAAAAGTAGAGGACGTAGGGTAAATTAATGAGGGATGTAAGAGAAGTGAGTATAAATTAGAGGAAGTAAGAGAAACGAGGGGAAAAGCAATAAGGAGAGGAACAGTGGGGGAAGTCAGAGGAAATGAGGGCAAAGAAGTAGATGAAGTGAGGGGAAATGAGGAGAGGGGAAGTAAATTTTCAGCGCAGAATACTTTTTATTTTCCAGATATTTTTAAAAAACTCACCTTCCTTGTGATCCGTCACAATATCCTTCTTTTGAAACTTCGAAACCATCAGGGTTCATGGATGGCAGTATGTGGATCCTGGTATTATCCAAAAGCCAGGTGATGTAGGAATCAGTCCCATACTTTGTGACGAATAACTGTAAATCATATTTTCTACCTTTACAATATTTGTTTACCATCCAAAAGTATAATCGATAAAAAAGTAATTTTAAAATGTATCTTGTCATCAAAGATTTAAAACCCCCGCCAAAAGTACTACGTGTGAAAAAATTCCGTTAAGTACATGAATATTAATATTTTATTTACTCATGTTGAAGGTGATCAAAGTAGTGAAATCAAAAAATGAAACCAAGTGCGAATTGTAGAAAAATAAAAAATAGAAGTGTTTTTAATGAAAGAATAAATTCAATGAATTAGTTTAATAAATGTTTTCTATAACAAATAAATCGTCAAGTACTTAAAAAAAGTAGAAAAATGCGAATAGGATGATAAAAGTATTGAGACCGGCACTTATTATCTGTTAAATAAAAATAAAATAAAAAAATAATATCATAAAAGATTTCGAACACTAAAAGTGAAATGTTTCAGTCAATTTATGAGAAATCTTCACAAAACTTGGTGGGTATTTAGAACCCAGAAAAATATCGAAATTCTGTAAGTTTCGAAAGTACTAATTGAAAATTGAAAAAATGCACTATAATCAAATTTTTTAAACCCATTTAACAAAGAGTCGTTGTGAAATCAACAAATAAAGACAAGTACGAATAGAAAAAGATTTATAAATAGAATAGTTTTTTTTTGTTTAATAGAAAGAATTGATATTCAAGAGGAATAGGCCAAAAATGGCAGACTTAATATTGCTTTTAAATGATAAACATAAGTATGGCAACATAACACCTATAATAACAATAATAAATTTTTATATTCCAGGCCTGACAAATGTTTCTTCTTATTTTTGTTCGCCTAAAATATCAATTTGGTTTTATCAAAAAAACAAAATTATTATTCAAACTAATTCATTCAACTTATTCCTTTCATTAAGAATCCCTTCTATTTATAAATTTTTTACTATTCTCACTTGGCTTTATTTTTTGATTCCACAACTTTGATTACCTTTAGCATAAATGAATAAAATATTAAGACTCATGTAATTGCCGGAATTTTTTCATGGTTTTATGAAAGGAAAAACCTAACGTTTTATAAAAAATGTTCAAGACTTAGAAAAAAGAATTTTTGTAATTCAAGTTTTTCTTACTATCGCTTCTTACCATTTTTGTTAAATGGTAGAATTTTAATGAATCATACTTTTTTTTTAGGTACATTCCCTACATCCTTACTGTTTCCAATTTGAAAAAGAGTAAATAATCTTCAAACATAATTATTATTTTAAAAAAAGTTTCCTTTAAAAAAAATTCATTCAAAATTTCAGCTCCAGAAAAATTTATTTTCAAAATTGAAAACAGTACAGATGTAGAGCATGTTTTCCTAAAAATAATAATCCATCAATTATCATAATTCAACTATTATTTTTGAATTGACATGAAGCGACAAAAATGAAGAATTCAGATGCAAAAAACATTGTTAGCACAAATGTTTTTGGTAAGTTTAAAAATTTTTTACATTGAAAATAATGTTTTTTTTTTAATGACCTCAGTAATCCTCTTTTGATTCTTAAATCCAGAGAAAAAATATTTTTTCCACTTCTGTTTCTATAGGGGGGGGGGGGTGTTGTCTACTCCACTCTACTCTCGAGATAAGATATAAAAAAAGAATTTAGTGAAAGTTTGAGAAATAAGGGTCAATTAAAGGAAGGGCATTAGGGGAAGTAAGAGGAGTGAGAGGGCTAGTAATCAAAAGTAAAGAAGGGGCAAGTAGAATAGTAGGGTTCAGGGGGAGGAGGATAAGTGTGGCGAGGGGTATTAGGGGGAGTGAGGGGAAATAAGGGATAGGAGAAGTAGGGCAAGTGAGGGAAGTCCACCTGGGGAAGTATAACGTAGGCACACACCCTAAGAAAATGGATATAAAAACGGAGGGGGGGGGGGTGAAAAGGGGGAAGAGGCTGGCTAGAGGTGAGTGACGCCGAAGTCATTCTCCTTCAGAGAGGTTGTATAAAACCGAGAAGCCCCGGAAAATGGTGATGAGTGTGGCTAGGATATGAGTGTCCCCGAAGACACTCCCCCACAGAAAGGGTATGAAAAGAAGGGACTGGAAAGGGGAAAATCGTGTAAGGGGGAATGTATGGCGCCGAATTCACTCTACCCCCCAAAAAGGATATAAAAAAACAGTGGGCGGGGAGGGGTCTCTGAAGATTTTGTCCCCAAGAGGAAAGATATAAATCATGGGTACCCTTGGAAAGGAGAAAGGGTGTGGCCAGTGGAGAAGGTGGGGGGCCCTTTACAGGTGACTAGGGACTGACTTCTAAAAAAAAGAAAAAAAAAAAAAGAGGTCATTGGTGGGGGCCCTGGGGCCATGGCTTTGGGGGCCCCCTAGCATGCGGGGCCCGTGTTCCCGGAACACATGGAACACTGGTAGTTACGCCACTGGGTGTGGCTGGGGGTGGGTATCACCGCATTCGCTCTTCCCGCGAAAAGGGATATATGAAATGGGGGCTGGAAAGACGAAAGGGGTTAGGTGTATCGCTAAAGACCCTTTCATCAGAGGAGGGATATAAATACGGAGGGACCCGTGAAAAGGAAAATGGTGTTGCTAAGAGCATTAAAACTTTGTCGCCATAAATATCGCAATCTTCCCGGTATTTATAATATCATAGCACTATTTTCCGGTTTTCGTAGCCCCGGGCCTTACATTTTCCCCAGCAGGGGAATTAGTCACAGTGAAGGGAGGGTCACTGTGAAGAAACGCGGGGGAGGGGCAATAGAGCGGGGGCAGTAGGGAAAGTAAGGGGAAAAAGGGGGATTAGGGGAAGTCCAGGAAGGAGCAGTGATGAGAAATGAAGAGTGGAGAAGTATAGGAAGTGGTAAGAGTGGTAGTGAGGGGAAATTAGTGAAGGGAAAGTAGGCTAGGGGAAATACGCTAGGGAAAGTATAGGACCCACTGGGCACAAATGTTAGAGAACATCATTAGAATGGCTCAAAAATGTCCTAGGTCAGTCCACATGACGTTCCTTGAACATACGATGTACAGAGGCGGTTTAAGGACGTATTTGGAACATGAAACGTTTTCAGAACATTATTTGGTCTGACTTGGGACAGTTTCTGAAACGTTCGAATAGCGTCTTTATTTTGATATGTACGTCCAAGAAATGTATTTAGGACGTTCTGATTACGTTCATAAATTTCGTGCCCACTGGGGAAGTGAGAGGAAGGAAAGAGAAGTAGTGAGGATTATTCTCGGAGGGGTATTATGGGAATTATGGGTATTATGAAAGTGAGGGTAAATGAGAGTAGAGAAATTATGGGAAGTGAGGGGAGATGCAGTGGTGGGAAATAAGGTAGGGGGAAGTAGAATAGGTTAAGTGAGGGGAGAGAAAGTAGGGGTAGTGAGGTTTAATGTGGGGAGGGGTATTAGAAGAAGTTGAGGAAAATGTGAGTAGGGGAAGTAAGGCAAAGAAAAGTTATGGGAAGGAAAGTAAGTGAAGCGAGGGGAAATAAGGGGAGGAAAAATAAGGGGAGTGGAGGGAAATGAGGGAATGGGCAAAAGAGGAAGTGATGGAGGGAGTGAGGGGTGCGAAAGTGAGGGAGGTTTAGTAGGGTAATGTTGTGAGTAGGGGAGGGGAAGTGAGGGCTGGTAAAGGGAAATAGAGGGGCGGTAGTGTCAGCTGTGAAAGTAAGGAGAGGGGGAAGTAGAGGAGGAAGAACATGGGGAAGGGATGGGTGGCGTTGAAGGGAGAGTAGGAGAGGGCAATAGGAGTAGGGGGCGTGGGGGGAGTGGGGGGCAATAGAAGTGGGGGCGTAGGGGGAGTAGGGGAGGAAAAGTATGAGAGGGTAAATTAAATTAAAATCGAAGTTTTTTCCCTTTGTTCAAGGAGTCGATTATGCGAAATCCATTCGCAGGACTTCCAAGAGTCAAAGTACCTCCGAATTAGTATTTACCGCACGGGATATGCCAACATCGGAATGCGAATGGCTTCCAAACGAGAATACTAACTATTTGAGGGTTTTGCGTTCATAAACTTAAGTCTCATGCATTATTACACACTGAAAAGGCATTTATTCAAATTAAATACTGCCCTTTCATTTAATGTGATAATAATTTTTAATTAACACTTTCAAGAATAAGAAAAAATTAATTAAAAAAATTTAATAGGAATATTCAATAATGTGGGGTACAAACGAGAGTCTTTCTGTACACAGTGGATAAGAAATTCCACAGAATAACTTCTTATGACTAGAACCGAAGATTATTATTAATAAACAATAGTCAAATACTGACTCAAATCAATCAGTTGAGTTATACAAAATAAGGGTGGGGGGGGGG
>CAKNXH010002260.1:35625-49463 GCA_932178445.1 Andricus quercusramuli | reverse complement strand
TCAGAATGGAAATTACAGAATTCATACTCTTTCTTCCATTCCCCTATTTTCCTCCTTTTTGAAGAATTCCTATCTTTTCCACTATTTTTAAGAAACTTTCCCCTTTCCTTGCTTTTTTTCGCCTAAATTTTTGGTTATAAATTAATCTGCTTCAGCTGAGGCCTAAACTACTTTGCTGAAAATTCGTCTTTTTTTTTTTAATTCAAATGTATCAACAATTCATCTTTTTTTTGTTTAGAATGCAACTACTTGGTTGAAAGTTGAACTACTTTGTTCAAAATTCACTTTTTTGTTGAAGATTCATAATTTTAATTAAAAATTAATCTTTTTGGTTGAAAATTTAATCGTTTTTCTGAAAATTCGCTTGTTTTGGATTGAAAATATAATTGGAATCTTAGCAAAAATTTTTTATCAACTTGAAACCTTTTAAAATCCTTAAAAAGAATTAAATTTTTTTGTTCAAAATATTCAAAAATCTTTTTTAAATTTTATCATCAAATTAATTTTTTTAAATAAAAAATCATCTTTACTTGTCCCAGGAATCTTATAAGATTCATTTTTACTTTAACGGCTTGCAAATTCCTTGAAAGGCTTCAAAATATTATTTCGAAATATTCAAAAATATACATATTGTTTGAAATTGTTTCGGAATCTTCTCAAATTTTCAATTATTACATTTTTTTTGAATTTCTAGATATCTTTTAAAGTGATTCCAACTTTTTAAGTCCACAAAATTTAAAGAAATTGTTTTAACATTTTCCAGATTCTTTCTCGACAATTTTGGAAATTTTTTGACATGTTTTCAACTCTTTTTAACTAATATGTTTAAAATAATTTTTTCAAACAAAAAAAAAACATTTGAAATTTTCCATGGAATCTTACAAAATTTATTTTATTATTTGGAAACCCTTCAAAAGGCTTAAAAAGCTTCTATATTTTATGTCGAAATCTTCAAAAATATACATTTTGTTCAAAAGAGGTATAAATCTTTGCAAATTTAAAATTATTTTACAAAATACACTTATCCATCGTGGAATATCCACTGTGTACCGTATACCTCACATGTAAGACATGCATTCAAATAAAAGACCACAATTTTTCAATGTGATGATAATTTTTAATTAAGACTTCTGAATAAATAAAATTCAAACCTAAATATGAACATTCCATAGTGTGGGGTACAAACGAGAATTTTTCAGTACACAATGGATACCAAATTCCCTCTTACGGCCATGCATAACCGAAATCAATTAAAAGATTTATAATAAAAAGAAAAAAGCTGTACAAAGTTTGCAGACCGTAAATTGAGAACGGAAATTATTTTTTCGTATTTTTTAATACAAAATACTCTTCTCCACCGTAGACTATCCACTGTGTACCGTATACCCCACTTTCACTTACATTGTAGGCTTTGGAATTTTGAAGAAAAAAAATCACGCATTCGTAATTATAAGTACATCCTGCCCCTATAGAATACGTATACTGTATAGGAGGTTTTACAGGTGCGACGGAAACGTTTAGTGTTTCCAGCCGGTAAGCGACCAGAGCGACCTGAAAAGAAGCGAACGAGGTCGACGGACGGTGAATTTACATACGTGAATGAGATGCAACATCAGCTCCCGGCCCACAGCCTCGTTTCCGTGTATGTTGGCCACGTACTTCACGTCAGGTTTGCCGATCATGTGTTCGTAAGGTGAGGATGAAACGACCATCACCCATAGATCACGACCTGTGCAAAACAATTTTTTATTATTTTTCATTTTTACCTTTGACCTCTTATTCCTTAGTGGACGCCCATAAATTACGTCAGGGGCCGTCCATAAACTATGTTAGTGGTCGACCACAAATTACTTTAGGGGCCGACCACAAAATATGTCAGGGGTTGTCCATAAAGTACGGCAGGGGTGGACCAAAAATTTCTTTAGGGGTCGATCATAAACTACTTTAGGGTTTGTCCATAAATCACGTCAGGAGTGGACAACAAACTTCTTTAGGGGTCGACAATAAACTACATTAGGGGTCGTCCATAAAATATATTGGTGTTCGACCACAGACTACTTTAGGAGCCGACCACCAACTACGTCAGAGATCGTTCATAAAGTACTCCAGGGGTGGATCACAAAATTCTTTAGGGGTCAACCATAAACTATGTTAGGGGCCGTCCATAAATTACGTCAGGGGCCGCCCATAAACTACTCCAGAGGTCGACTACAAACTTCTTTAGGGGTCGACCATGAACTACGTTAGGGGTCTTCCATAAACTATATTAGTGGTCGACCACAAACTGCTTTAGTGGCCGACTACAAACTATGTCAGGGGTCGTCCATAAAGTACGTCAGGGGTGGACCACAAACTTCTTTAGGGGTCTATCATAAATTACTTTAGGGTTTATCCATAAACTACGTTGGGGGTCGTCCATAAACTGTGTTAGAGGTCGTCCATATACTATGTTAGGGGCCGTCTATAAACTACGTTAATGCTCATCCATATAATACGTTAGGGGTCGTACTAAAAATACGTTAGGGGTCGACCATAAACTACGTTAGGAGTCGACAATAAACTAAGTTAGGGTTTACTCATAAACTACGTTAGGGGTCGACCATAAACTATACCAAAGGTCGACCACAAACTGCTTTAGGGGCCGTCCAAAAACTACGTTAGGGGTTGTTCATAGACTACGTTTCCAATTTTAAGCTATTTTTGACCCCCTCCACCCCTCGTTGACAACTGTAGTTCTGTATCCCCCCCCCCCCTTAAAAGTGGTGGTGGCCAGATTCTTTCAAAACAGGATAGACAGGATGATTTTTAAGAAAAATAAGGAAACAGTAGGACGATAAAATCTTTAAAATGAAATTCATTCATTTAATATGAAACACTTTAACTTTCTAAGATTTCAAGATTTGCTACCAAAGAGATGAATATTCATCCTAAAAAGTTAGTTTTGTACTAAATAAACGAATTTTCAATAGAATAGTTGAACTTTCAACCAAATAGTTTCGAGAGTTAATTTTTCAGGGTTTTCCTAAAAATGTCAGCTTTTCTTTGACTTTTTAGTTAGAATCAAATAATAAATATTAATATTAATACTATTTTTTAAAGAAAAAAGCTGTCAGTTACTACTACTTCAAGAAAAATTTACATTTAATATAATTCATATAGAAAATTTGGAGAATATTCCTAATATCAGTTTTATTTCAGAAAAATGTATTCACAAAAGAGAAAGAGATTGTTTAAAAAATGTTTCTCTCTAATGATCAGACAATTATGTTTTAAATTGGCAATAATTATTACTCCATTGAGTGAAAAGTGGACACAGAGTTAAAAATTTTAGAAAAAAAACCGCAACTATCTAATAATCTAATCTAATAATTATGTTCACTAAACTGAATTACTTAGAACCATTTTTTATTATTTCTTATAGTACCATTTTTCTTATTACAATTTTAATAATTTTTAAAAAGTAAAAAACATTTTTTTCTCATAGAATCATTGTATAAAATAATAGGACAAAAACTAATAGATCATTTCTCAAGAAAGGAATATTTTTAAATTGTTTAATCGAATGGTGCTACTAGCTTTTACGTATTTCGCATTTTTAAACAATTTAAACATTATGATTTTGTTTACAAAAACGTGAGATTGACTTTAAGAGAATGTTGGAATCAATAAAATGTATTTTGTAAAAAGTGGCACGAAAAAAGTAAATGAAAGTATGGCGTCTCTCGTATTGCGCAGGCGCATGCTCGTATTGCGCACGCGATGCGTCGACAATCAGATTGGTTGCCGTTGGCGCGCTTATTTGAAATAATTGTACTTCTTTTTGTTTTTATTTAAAGTTTTCTACGACAAATAATGATTGCAACGTGCATAAAGATAATAAAAATTATTTCAACTGCATATTTATGATGAAAAAGGTATTAGATTTTTCAAATCAGAGCTTTACTTAAATTTCTTTTTGGAATTTGATTTTTTCAAGAAAGGTGTTGTTTGTCTATAATACACTTTTTAAACAAGCTTAATTATCTTCAAAAACCACAACTATTTTTTGTGTAAAATTTTCCTCTGCAATCAATAGTTTTAGAAACAAAAACAATTTTTATTTTAAAAAATGTTTAGACTTTTGTTTTTTTTTTGTGAAAAAGGTTCAGAAAATAATGTCAGAAATGATTAGGAATACTTTTTTATTTTCTTTAAAAACGGTGGAATGTACGTTTTTATTTTATTTTTAACAAATAAAGGAACCTGAACACAACAACACTGGAAAACCATTTTTTAGACCCAAAACTGTCTTGTGTCAGCCAAGTAGAAATACCAAAACAAAAAAATTAACTTTTTTGTCAAGAAAACCCGAATTCTACATTTGTTAATAAAATTTGTTTATATTACCAATGCTGATTTCTCGAATACTAATGTTTTTCATTTTGGTAATATTATGAAACAAATGACCTATGAAATAAGAAAGAATAATCTAAAAATAATAAAAATTATAAAAAATAAACTTTCAACAAATAATTTGTTTATAAGCACATTTTTCTGTTGGATAATTAATATCGAATTATCTTAAAGTAATGTTTTTTAATAAGGCTGAATAGGAAAAAAGGTCTTTTTCCACATGCATATTTGTTTATTTATAAAAAAATTACGACCTTTTTCCAATTTTTTTTCGAAAACTATTGATTTTAGAGAAAAATGTTGCATAGACAATAGTTGTGGTTTTTCAATGTGTTTTTTCTAAAATGCATACTTTCTATGCTATAGTTCGTTTTTTGACCAAACTCATTAAAAATCAGCGTGAGTTTCATTTTTGATCGATTTTTTCGAAAAATAATAAGTTCATCAAAAAATATTATACAAAGGAAAGTTGAAATTTTTTTAAATTTCGATCAATTTGAAATAACGAATAATAATATAAACCCATATTTTAGAAATGAATTATTTAAATAATTGAGAAAAATGGAATCGATCTTTCTGATTTTTTATATTGCACGATTAGTTTATTTCCATGTGAGGGTACTGATAATTTGTAATAAAATATTTAAAAAGTATTGTTAGTAACACTACAGCTCTATGACCAGAAGGATGCGTGTTCGATTCTCACTGGCTAACATTATTTCATTCATCAATTTTTTATTTCTTATTCAATAAAATGTTTATAAATATAATTTTATTCAGTAATTTTCAAAAATTCTGCTGATAATAATTTTGTAATTAATTTATTCCAGAGAAAACCTGACTTTTTAAAATTAAAACAGGTTTTTCGTAAACAAATTTATTTCTTATAGAAGTTATTTATTTTTTGTAATGTTTAACAATTGTATTTGAGATTGAAAGTACATATAATCAAGGTTTTTTAACGAAAAATTCTATTTTTAATCGCATTTCATACCTTCTGAAGCAAATATTTCGTTGATGAGTCTCAAAAGAAGTCAGTTGTTCCGTAAAAAAGGCATTACAAAAATTATTATTAGCAGAATTTTCGAATATTATTGCGAAAAATTATATTTATAAACATTTCAATGAATAAACAAAATTACAGGCCGCGAGAGTCGAACACGCAACCTTCTGGTCATGAAACAGGCGCGCTACTGCCTGAGCCTCCGGCCGATGGTAATTATTTTTCGCTAAACTCTATATGACGTGCGGTGAATATTTCAAAATTATTTTTCCCTACAAGGGCGAAAAAACTCATCTTATTGCCTCGGAAAATTAATACTCAGGTAATGAGCTTTCATTAAGAAATTATTATTAACAGAATTTGTGAAGACTATTGAAGAAATCATATTTATAAGCATATTAATAAATAAGAAATATTTTTATTTTTCATTGAAGGCAGCAAGAGTCGAACACGCAACCTTCCGGCCATGAAACAGCTCTACTGTCTGAGCTACCGGCCGATGGGAATTACTCTTCCCCAAACTCTTTATGACGTGTGGCGAATATTTCAAAATATTTCAAAGAAATAAATGAATACAAATTGCAGGCAGCGAGAGTCGAACACGCAAACTTCCGCTCATGAATGAGAAGCGTTACTGCCTGAGCCGCTTATTTTCAATAATTTATTTATTTATTTTATTTATTGTATGTAACTAAATATATATCATACCTTTGACTGATTTTCCTATCGAGTAAAGGGCAGTCAGATTCTGGAAGCGAAGAGACGTAGTTCGAAGAAATCGACTCATTTGTTCATAATTGTGATACTTGAACTCAATATTGTACGGTTCATCGTAGACTGAGTATCTTGAATTATAGTGACGCGCGAATTCATCATTTTCGATTTCCTCCTGACCAATAGCAAGGGCATGACTTCCTCCGAAGAAAAAAGCGATGAGAAAAAACGGCAGTAACATTCCTGTAAATCGCAAAATTAAATAATTATTTACATATTTATTGTATTAATCATTTCTGAAATATATAATAATAATGACAATAATCTTCGAATTCATTTATTCATTCACTAAGCCCACAATGAAGATGAAGCCAGGCCAGTACTGTACAGGGGCTGCCGAAATTGTGTCAGGACGTGTTTCACCAGAAATTTCTGAATATGATGCGATTAAGGATGTTCTGACTTATTGTATTTTTTGATATAATCAAATTATTGTCCATATTTCGTTATCAACTTTAAGATTAATTAGCCCTTCTCACGTATTTCGTTTCACTTAGACCAAAACACTTAACAATTAATTAAAGAATTATGGAGAAGATATTGCAGAAGAATAGGCAATAGATTTTTGTCCTTTTTTTTGCAAAAATTCCTAAAATAATAAAGACACAGCGAGGCCATGACTGTGTGGGGGCTTTCGAAGTTTTAAGGCCGTGTTTCACCAGAAATTGCTGAATAAGCTGCGATGAAGGGTGTTCGGATTCATTTTGTTCTTCAGCATAATGAAATTATTGTTCATATTTTGTAATAAATTTCGAGATTGATTAACCCTTTTTACATATTCATTTTTACTTAGACCAAAACACTTAACAAGTAATTGAACAATTGTGAAGAAGATATTGCAGAAGAATAGGCGATAGATTTTTGTCCTTTTTTATTTGTAAAAGTTCCTGAAATAATTAACTGTTTTGGATATTAATAGCCTTATTTTTGAAGTGATTTTTTATACGATTTAATTCTTTAAAAACTGTTGAATTCATTGAAGAAATATAAATTTAAGAAAAATAGATGAATCCTCAACCAAAAAAGATTAATTTTCCACCAGTTTATTTGTAACCAAAAAAGATTTAATACTTCACAAAAAAGCCAAATTTTCTACAAAACAGTTTAATTTTTCGAACCCAAAAATATGAATTTTCAAATGGTAGTACATTTTTAACCAAATACATGAATTTTCTACCAAGAAGATTAATTTTATACAAGAAAGACGAATTTTCAACTAAAATGATGAATCTACAACCAAAAAGTATGAATTGTCAAGGAAAAAAGTAATGGTTGATATTTTAATCAACAAATTATTTTATTTTTAATCAAAAACCGTTGAATTCATAAAAAAGCGAATTTTCTACAAAATAGTTGAATCAAAAGAAATAAAGATTAATTATTAACCAATTGTATTTCTAACCAAGAAATATTTAATATTTTACAAAAAATACAAATTTTCTATAAAATAGTTTAATTTTTTTAAACCGAAAAATATTAATTTTCGAATAAAAGTTAATTTTTAACCAAATACATTTTTTCCCCCGAATAATTAAATTTCCCGAATGATGAAATTGTCGAATAATAATATTCCCGAAGAATAAAATTTTCGAATAATAAAATTCCCAAATTTCACTATTCACGAATGAATAGTGAAATTCCCGAATGATATATTTTCGAAAAATAAAATTCCTGAATAATGAAATTCGCAAATTGAAAAATTCCCGAACAGTTTCTGATATTACTGAATTGGAAAATTTCCGAAGAAAATTGCCGAATTATAAAATATCCGAACTAGATATTTCCCGAATTATAAAATATTTGAACTAGAAATTTCCCGAATTATAAAATTCCTAAATTTAAACAATTAAAAAAATGATAAATACGATTTATTTATGAAAAATACACTAATCAAATATTTGCATAAAAAAATTATTTTCAATGTTTGAGGTTTCTAAAATTATTGTTTGAATTTATAATAAAAATAATTGAAAAAAAAGTTCATCCAGAAATATAGTTTTTTCAATGATTGTTATTTTAAATTCAAATGATAATTTTAGGAACCTTAATATTAAGAATATTTTTCTTATAAAAATATTTGATTCTTGTGTTTTTAATGAATATATAATATCCATAAAAAAATTTTCTAATTATTCAAATTTGGGAATTTTATAATTCGAGAATTTTCTAGTTCGGATATTTGATAATTGGGCTAGTTTCTGGCGGGAATTTTATTATTCGGTAATTTTTCAATTCCGCAATATTATAAACTGCTCAGGAATGTCATTATTCGGGTATTTTCCTATTCGTGAAATTTATAATTCAGGAATTTTCCAATTCAAATATTTATGATTCGGGAATTTTATATTTGTGAATTTTATAATTGGGGTATTTCATTATTCGGAAAATTTATTATTCAGAAACATTTCCAATTCGGAAATTATACAGTATCGAGAGTTTTATTTTTCGGGATTTTTCAGTCGTCCTGATGATTCGAGAAAAAACTGATTTAAATACCCCATAAATTCCAAATGTTTCCGCTATTCTCTCTAAGATGTATTCATCTCAAAAAATAAAAATTTCTAATAGAACATGCAAAAATTAACCGGTTGAGGTAAGTTTTGGTTTTCAAAATTATTATTTAAATATGATATTAATATTACTTATTATTATTAATAATATTCATTTTATTATTATTAAAATGTAATTTGTAAATTGGTAATATTTCCAACAATTTCATATTCAAAAATAAAATTATATTAAATAAATTATATTCATATATGATAATAAATATGAATATATTTAATAATAAAATTTTATATAATGCAATGAAAATGTAGAACAAAAGTTATGTTTAATGCATTGAAGAATAAATAAATTTAAGTAAAAATACCCCTTTGACTGTTATTTAACAATAAAGTTACATGTGCTCATATGAAATATAAATTGAAACACCTTATAAAATAAATAAATAGAATGAATTTTTAAAATTTGATTTTAATCTAATTTGAATTTCTTAAATTTTAATTGAAATACTATTATATGTGTTTGACTTGAATAAATAAAATGTTCCATTATAGATCTTCATTTTTTCTCACTTTCATCATACACATAAAATATGTTACTTTTTTACTCTAGAACGTTAAAAATAAAATTTGCATATAAAAATGAACAAAATGTTGGTAAATGAACCCAGTTTTTTTAAAAGAAAGGGCCATGAGTGCGATCCTAGCGCGCACAATGTTCTATTACAGTAAAAAATCGATTGATGTTATACATTCTTGTATACTTACACGTTTATATTTGACTTTGAAACCGAGCATCATTCATAACGACTTATTTATTCATTGCTTTGTTTCTCTCTTCTATAATTTGTAGTGCTAGTTGATCACAAATGTAATAACTGTAAACATTTTTTCATTCCAAAAAGTCCAGTTGAGAACCACTGCCCTATTGAATGTGAGACCGTTAGGTCTTGGGACCGCTACTTTAATTTAGCGCTTGATCTGATTCTAATATGATTGAGACAGTTTCGAAATTACTTTTTTTTTAATTAGTCACGGGTAATTCAATTATTAATAGCGTAACATTAAGTTAAATGGAAAACAACTCCTAAAAATTCGATCAAGTGGAAGTGAATTACTCCGGATTACCCTGGATTACCTCCAAGGAAAGAATTACCCTGAATTACCTAAGATTGCCCTGGATTATATCAAATTACCTTGAATTACCTAAGATTACCCCGGATAATATATGGGATTACCCAGGATTACTTCTATATTTAAAATAACTTTGGATTATCCTGGATTACCCCCACAGGAAGAATTACTCTGAATTACCTAAGATTACCATGGATTTAATCAGATTACCCTGGATTTCTTCTATATTTAAAATTACTCTGCATTACCTATAAGATTACTCCGGATAAGGGGCCGTACTTAAATTACGTAACAGATCTTAAAACAGATGAATCTTTAATTTAAAACGAAAAAAAAAATGTAAAAAAGTTCTTTTTTCAACACCAGAATATTAAATTCAACCAAAAAGTAAATTTTCTACAAAATAGTTAAATTTTCAACGAAACAGCAGAATTTTGAACCAAAAAGTATGACTTTTCAACAAATTTGTTGAATTTTAAACAAATTTCAGAAAAAAAGTTGAATTTTCAACCGAACAGTTGCATTTTTATTCAAGAAAGATGAGATAGTTCTTTTCAAAAAGATGAATTAAAAAAATAGTTAAATTTTCATCCAAAGAAGATTCCACTTCACTTCCCAACACCAAAATAAGAATTGTAAACTATAAGTTAATTTTCTGCTAAATAGTCGAATTTTCAACCGAAAAGTATGACTTTTTGACAAGATTGTTAAACTTCAACCAAATAGTTGTATTGTCCAAGAAAAATGAGAATCCTAATAAAACAGGTGAATTTTTAAATCAAAAAGATAAATTTTCAAAAAAAGAGTTGAGTTTTCATCTAAAACGATTTCATTAGACTTTTATACAGAAAAATACAAATTTTAAACAAAAAGTAAATTTTCTAGAAAATAGTTGAATTTTCAAACAAACAAAAACCAGTTGCATTTTTGTCCACGGAAGATGCAATATTTATACTAAAAAACTATAAACTTTTAAATTAAAAAAAAATTTTTTAAAAAATGTCTCATCCAAAAAAGATTCCAGTTGACTTATCAACAACAAAATATGAATCTTAAACAAAAAAGTTAATGGCATACGAAGAGAGTTCAATTTTTACACCAAAAAGACGAATTTTTTACAAAACAGTTAGATTTGCAACAAAAATGATGTCTTTTTCAAAAAATTGTTGAATTTTCAATCAAATAATAAAATTGATTAAAAAAAAAGACAATCTTCATGAGAAAGTTTTCACGAATTTGCAAAAATTACGCACATGAGTGAAGGACCCCCCCCCCCCCTTCCGTAGAAATCGTAACAAAATCTCTTGAACCCCCAGCCCCCTTGAGCTGTTACGTAATTTAAGTACGGTCCCTAAAATATGGGATTACCCAGGATTACCTCTATATTTGAAATTACTCTGAATTGCCCTGGATTACTAGACTCAGGCACATTTTCAACCAAAAAGGATTACTTTTCAACGAAATAGTTTATTTTTTTAACAAAATAGATCAATTTCAAACCAAATACACGAATTTTATACCGAAAAAGATGAGTTTTCAACAAAATACATAAATTTTCATTGAAGTAGTTGAATTTCTAAATAAAAAAGATCAATTTCAATTCTCAATTCTCATCGCGCGCCACGCGCACGGCTCGCAAGTTTGAGCACGCCTGGGGCGCGCGACTGTTGGTTCTCGCGCTTTGCGCTCGATAATATATTTACCTCACATTTATACACAGAACTATTAAAATTAAAGGTCAAAGCATCGACAACTGTAATTTGGTGATTGTGAATTCTCTTTTGTTAAAGCTCCGTCGGCTTTAACTAACACATTCTCATCAAATATCTCGTGCTTCGCACTCAATTTTGTCCAAAATCTGAACTCTTCTACATTATGTACACATCGGCCTAGAATTGCTTATTCATATATTGCAAAATAAAGTACAAGTTTCATTCATCATGATTAATTAAAATTTATTTCTGGTTTTGCATTAAATTTTATTCTCAGCTACCCTGAAAAATGTATCATTTCAATAAATTTATATTATAACATTTTAAACTAAAAATACGTATCCTAGCTTTAATATATTTTCATATATTATATCTTTATATGATTTATGATTAATTTTTTTTTCGTACCTTGTTTCGTGTTCCAAAAAATTTAATTTCTTTTTAATGTGATTTTTTGCTATTTAAAGAAAAACGACGCGTCCTGTCAAAAATTTATCAATGAAAAATTTGTAGCTCTTTTTTGGATGAGCAACTGTTGTAAAATCATTTTTTTCATAGTTCATATCGTTTGTCCAAAAATCAAATTTAAAAATTTGTAGAAATGTTGCTTTTAATTTTCTTATTACCAATCAGAGAGATAAATTTTCAACCAGGAAGGTTAGTTAGTTAGTTAGTTTGTAATGTAGGCGGGGAGGGCTCCGTGAGGTCCCAACCTCTGGCGCTCAAGCTAACAAGCCTATTGTGCCACACCCGTGTTTATTCTCAAGGCAGTACTCCGAACCCGGCCATGCTTCACCGAGTGTTTTTGTTTCTCGGTGGTTTCCGTTGTTATCAACGTTCTGAGATTGTACCTCTCAGGTGCCAGGCATACCTATCGCACAGTAAACGACGTCCTCCTTTGTTGATCAGGCAAAGTGATCCTCGCCCACTCTGCCATTCGGCAGCCTCCCTAGCAGGGTAGGGTGTACGGAGCGATCCCTCTGAGGTCATCAGGTAGATGCACAGATTCGAAGCACTGTCCTGGTGTGTTATGTCAGTGTATGTGTGTGTGTTCATTACTCGAAATTGGCCAGCGACCATCGAGCGTGGTGCCTCCTATAGAAGCTCCCAAGCGCAAGATGAACGCTGACTCATTTTCGAGTCTTCACAGAATCGGCTTCGACCTCCAAGGCTATTCCCCTCGATATGGGGCCCCACCTTGGTACGATACCAGCTTTTTCTGAGGGGACCTACAGTTTAAGGTGGGTTCCGAACCACCGAAGCCCCGGTAGAAGTACATAGAAAAATTTCCATTGGTACCCGGCTCAGGGATCGAACCCCGGACCTCCTGCATGGAAGTCCGACGCGCCATCCTCTGAGCCACCGAGGCCTCAACCAGGAAGGTTAATTTTCTACTAAAAAAGATTAATTTCTAATAAAATTTTCAAAATTATCAAAGAAATATTTGACATTTTGAAGGAATTGCCAACCTCATAGTTGAAGGGTAGAAATGCAAAAGGAGTCAAGCGCCAAATTTTCGAAATCGGGTTTATTATCTCAAAAAATCAGATAAATTCTATTGCACATGCCTGCCAAAGGATTTTTTTGGGGCATCATTTTTCAAAATTTGTGTTCTTGTGTTCACAGTCCGAGAAGCTTTTCTAACCACAAAGTAAAAAATCAAATTTCATTTTTCTCGACACTGGCTAACTATTTTTAATTACTATTGGGTCCCTTCTGTTCAGCACTGAATAGCCTCATTCCTCATTTTTTGGAAATATGCAAAATTATTACTGCTATCGTCATTATTTTAAAGTTGAAATGTCCGTTTTACACCACTTCGAAGTCATAATTGGATTTTCAGATTTCGCGAAACTGCATGATTTTTTTAAAACAAACTTTTTTGAAATCAATTCCTCCATTCAATAGCTAGAATTCAAATTTTTAGTTTTTTCTTAAACTGCAAATTGACTCCACAATTAATGTTGAAAGATGTTAAAAGTCGATACGGACCCAAAATCTAACCTCGAAACGTGACCTTTTTCGTTCAATTTCTCGAAACCGGATAGCTTTTTGTGAGCAAACTTTTTTTAGTTCGATAGAGCATGAAAGTATCTCGAAAGCACTTTCTTATTTTTTTCTTAAATGGCCCCGCTGAATTTACAACATGTTTTAAGTCTCTCCTGAAAAAAGTGAAAAATGGCGCTTGACTCCTTTTGCATTTCTACCCTTCAGTTGTATTTTCAACCAGAGGAATGAATTTTCAACCAACAATATTAATTGTATACCAAAAAAGTTTAATTTTCAACAAAATAGAGGAATTTTCAAGCAAATAGTTAA
>CAKNXH010002260.1:8674-27273 GCA_932178445.1 Andricus quercusramuli | reverse complement strand
TATTTTTTTAATATAAGAAATAAAAATACATGAAGACGCACGTGCGTGAAGCTCTATTTATTAATAAAATATTTGTCTAAGTCGATTTAAACCATTACTGGAAAAGGGGCCCATAATAGGCTCAAGGGGACATATTCCTGTTTACGTTTTGAATAAAAGAAATAAAAATCCGGGGTGGTGCACGAGCGCATAGCTATATTAATTAATAAAATATCTGCCTGAGTCGATTTAAACCATTACTGGAAAAGGGGCCCTTTTTCCAAAAAGTGCTTTAGATGGATCATTTCGTCTCGACTTACTGATTAATGTAAAATCCATGAAATCAAATACATATTCTAGTTTGATGACGCTCAGCCCAATGGCTTAAAATGTCTTTCATATTGCAAGGTCATCCCAAAACAGATTCGCGCGACAGGTAATCGTAATCGTGTGCTGGAATGTGTCAAAAATAACTGTCCTTAAGAATTATTATCAGCCCATTTACGTACAACCGATCACCACGATTCACACGTGGATTTTCTATTTCAAGCAGGCCCTGAAAAGTAATTAGGTCAGCCAGCTTAATCCGAGGAAAATAAAAAAGATTACATTTATTATAAATTAATAATTCAAATTCCATTTTATACTTTTCATTTACTGATCCGTCTTGCATTTATTGGTTGCAATCAAACCATTTTAATTAATAGGAATCAATCAGCGTGAAGGGACTCGTTTACATTAATTGTTATTTTATATATAGACTCATATCACTAGATAGACTTATTAGATAGACTAACGTCAGGGTCGGCGCAGCCAATATTTTGCATGCCTGGAGTTTGTAACGGGAGTGGGAGGGGGGTGGGGAAATGTTCTTCAGTTTTTGTCTATTTTAACGAGAAGGTTCTTCTTCGTACATCATTCCTGCAGATAAATGCGTTTATAATTTTATTTAAGTGAATGAATTTTCGACTAAAAATATAACTCTTCAAAAAAAAAAAAAAAAGATTTCTTATAACAAAGTGATTCAACCATATCTTTCAAATAAAATAGTTGAAAACTCGAGCAAGGAAGAATACTTTTCAATCAAAAAGATGCATTTTCATTTTTAAAAAAGACATTCCTACTAAAGCGGATGAATTTATAAATCAAAAAGATAAATTAAAAAAATAGTTGAATTTTCTGTTAAAGATTTTGGTTGACTTTTCACAATCAAAATATGAATTTTTAACATAGAAATAAGTTTCTACGAAAAAAATTGAATTTTCAATCCAAAAAGACGAATTTTTACCCAAAAACGATGACTTTTTAACAAAATTGTTCAATTCTCTACCAAATAATTGCATTTTTATCCAAAAAAGATTAAATTTATCTTAAAACAGATAAATTTTCATTTGAAAAGGAAACAAATTTCTAAAAAATATATGAATTTTCATACAGGAAAGATTCCAGTTGACTTTTCAAGATCAAAATATGAATTTTTTAACAAAAAATTAGTTTATACGAGAAAAATTGAATTTTTCATCCAAAAAGACGAATTTTTTCAACCAAAAGGGATGAATTTTTAACGAAATAGTTGAATTCTCTACCAAATAGTTCAATTTTTATCCAAGAAAGAAAAGATTCCAGTTCACTTTCCAACACCAAAATAAGAATAGTAAACTATAAGTTAATTTTCTGCTAAATAGTCAAATTTTTAACTAAAAAGTATGACTTTTCAACAAGATTATTAAATTTTCAACCAAACAGTTGCATTCTTGTCCAAGAAAAATGAAAATTCTACTAAAGCAGGTGAATTTTGAAATCAAAAAGACAAATTTTCAAAGAAAGAGTTGAATTTTCATCCAAAAGGATTTCAATAAACTTTTCTACAGAAAAATACAAATTTTAAACAAACAGTAAATTTTCTAGGAAATAGTTGAATTTTTA
The DNA here is from genome assembly GCA_932178445.1 of Andricus quercusramuli. Classification (NCBI taxonomy): domain Eukaryota; kingdom Metazoa; phylum Arthropoda; class Insecta; order Hymenoptera; family Cynipidae; genus Andricus; species Andricus quercusramuli. The sequence continues at coordinate 25,368 of CAKNXH010002260.1, read as the reverse complement.
ACAAAACCATTGCATTTTGGTCCAAGAAAGATGCAATATTTCTACTAAAAATGAAAAATATTTCATTTGACTTATCAGCAACAAAATATGAATTTTAAACAAAAGGTTGATATTATACGAAAGAAGTTGAATTTTTAATCCAAAAAGACGAATTTTTAACAAAACAGTTGAATTTGCGAAATAATGATGTCTTTTTAAGAAAATTGTTAAATTTCCAACCAAATAATAATATTTATAACAAAAAAGATAATTTTCAGGAGAAAGTTTTCGCGAATTTGCAAAAATTACATACATGAGTGAAGGATTCGCTCTCCCCCATCGTAACAAATCGTGACAAAACGTCTCGACCCCTCCCCCTTGAGATGTTACGTAATTTAAGTAAGGTCCCTGAGATATTTTTTTCTTTCCTTTTATAAGTTGTTTTCACTCCCATTTTCGGAATCACAATTTTTATTCTCACTATTATAACAAGAGCTAAAGCTATCATCTTTCTTACGCAAAAAAAATTGTCTAAAAGCCACGTTTTTTTAATCACTATTTCCTCCTTCAACTTCTTCTCTTTTGCTAACATTCGTGTCTGACAATCACTTGGTTTAGGCTTAACCATTTTGATTTTAAAAGAGATGTTCTCAGTGCAAATTCAAACTAAAACTGAGGACTCTGACCTAATTGTGTCTCTGTTCCTGACCCAGGTATATTTTCAAAGTAACCGAAATGAGTGGAAATAACACTAACCATAGGGGGAAATCCCGTGACCAGACTGACGGACTCGGCGTGCACCCCCTGTTGAGCGACAACTCGAGAACAATAAATTCAAGAGACATCCAAATTTTACAAGTCCATGGTAACGACCCATGGAAACTTGGAAATTCAAATTCTTCATCGAAGGTCAGGTACTTAGTGACATGGACATAGGAAGGTAGGGGACAAGGCACGTCCTCCCAAACTAGGGCGAGGGGGTTGAGTATAAGTTACAAGGGGGAGTCTACCATCTTACCATGTAACTTTTGGCGGGAATTTCAAAACAGAAACATGACGAAGCAGTTTTTCATTTGAAAAAACTAATTCTCAAATAAAAAAAATAAAACAATTTTCTACCAAATGATTGAATTTTTGAGAAAAAAATGAACTTTGTACAATATATTTGAATTTTTAATTCAAAAATATAAGGAATATTCCATTTCTTAATTGAGTATTTAATTTTGTACATTTCAACTAAAATGTGTTTATCTTCTAATACTTGTTTGAAAAGTACTGTATATTTGGTAACTGTTCCAATTTTATATTGGATAATAACTTCAGTCTCCAGTTGTCACATTTTCAACTTGCTTTAAAATGTTTCATCTTTAAATTTTGTCAAGAGTATTTATTTTTAATAGTCTGCACTTGAAACGTGTACCTTATTCGTTCATAAATAATTTATTTGAATGAAATATGAAAAATAATAGAAAGTGTTTACAAAAATAAAAAATAAAGTAGGTATAGGTACTACAAAATCTTTTCACAATCTATATCTTTCAAAGTTCTAGTGAACTCTTTAAGCCCCCATTAAAAATTGCGTAAATCCCTTAAAATGTTTGAAATCGTTGAAAATTTCTTGGAAATGTTTTAATCTCTTGAAAATGCCTTGGAATATTTTAAAATACCGTGAGATATTTAAAATCTTTAGAAATTCCTTAAAACTTTTCAAACCTCTTTTTAATTCCTTGAAAGTTTTAAAAATATCCTTTAATCTCTAAAATCCTGTGGAATTTCTTCAAATTATTGAAAGCCATTACCAATTCCTTAGGATCTTTTAAAATACCCTGAAATATTTTAAATTGTTTATAATCTTTTAAATTCCCTTGCAACTTTTTAAAGCTCTTGAAACTTCTTTTGGATTTTTAAAAATACTCTAAAATTCATAAAGTAATAAATAAATATATATATATATATATATATATATATATATATAAATTAATTATATATATAGAAAATAATATAAAGTGTTTATAAAAATAAAAAATTAAGTACGAAAATTAGTAAGTAATAATTAGTATACAACTATTGAAGGATAAAGAAAAATAACTTTTTTCTGGAATATAATTCTTTTAATATACATTATATACACATCTTACGTGTCATACATCAAATTTACAATTCTGATTGCAGTGAATTTGGTAATTACTGCCCTTTAAACAGAATAATTTTCCCGTAGAGTTGTCTGACACAGCATTATCTCGAAGTCTCACACAGCTGACGGAAGTTCTATCAATCATTTCTTCTGGAAAATGGCATGAGCAAATCCTCGAGTGTCTCGTCAAAGCTCCTGCATGTACTCCGATTCTATCCGCCCATTCCTGTTTTTTAACTGGATTTTTCGGAAACCTTTAAAAAATTATAGCATAAGATAATAAACAAATCTTAAAGAAAGCAAGTAGGAACTTCTCAGTTCATGACCTATCATAACCTAGTAAGCTTCACTAAGTTTGATACGTTATGTATAACTTAAAGCCTTTATACGATAATGTCGCACGGTTTCATTGAGTTTATTAAGTTGCTTTTACCTGTTTATTTATATTTAACATACATTTAGGTTTATTTAATTAAAAAAATGAATTATTTTTTACTTACATGTGAAACGTAACCTTCAAAGCTTTCTTCTTACTCCTCCTTCCTGTATAATTATTGCAAACAGGAACTACACAATTCACTATTTTTCCTCTTGTCAACTTCTTACAGTTCAACAAGAGAAAATAAATTAAAACTTGTAAAAAAAAGCAATATGTATACAATAACTTTCGTACTTCGCACGATTGAAGATACACAGTATATATCTATATCTATATATATATTTGTTACATGCTAAGATGGCGGCCTTCCCCTCTGAATTACTCAACCCCGCAACGACATGCCTAGTCCCCTACCTTCCTATGTCCATGACTTAGTGAACCCAGACAAGAGATTTATTTTTGAAGCAAAAGTAAATTATTTTTTTGTTTATCTTTCTTTCCAATTTTCCATGTGTGGAATTTCCATGGTTGGGAATTTACATGTCTGGAGTTCTCCATGGCATCCATCCTGGCTGCGCCGCCCCTGACTAACGTGAATTTTCAACAAACAATGACGAAATTTGAACAAAAAAAGTAGACTTTTCTGCAAAAAAAACGTAATTTCTTTAAAAAGAAGATTAATTTCTTACTGAAAAAACGACTTTTCAACAAAATACATGAAATTTTAACTAGAGATTAATTGTTGAACAAAAAAACCGATTTTTCAACCAAAGAAATCAATTTTCTACCCAAATAGTTCAATTTTCAACCCAAAAAATACGAAATTTTAACAAAAAAGTAGAATTTTCAACAACAAAAAATTAATTTTCAACGAAGAAGAATAATTTTCTACCGAAAAAAAAAGATTTTTCAGCAAAATATATGAAACTTCAACTAGAAAAAATAAACTGACAATAAAAATGGAATGGTAAAATTTACAGTTAAAAAAAATTTATTACCAAAAAAATGAACTTTCAACAAAATAGTTAATTTTTTCACCAAATTTATTAAATTTTCAACCAAACCGATTGATATTTAAGCACGCATATTAATTTTCTACCGGAATACATCAATTTTTAAACAAATATTTGAATTTTTAAGCCAGAAGATTACTTTTCTATCAAAAAAGAAGAACTTTCAACAAAATACATGAATTTTCGACCCAATAGTAAATAAACAACAAAATAGTTAAGTTTTCAATCCAAGAGATTAATTTTAAATCAAAAATCTAAATTTTCTACTTTAAAAAACGAAATTTCAACAAAATGCAGGAATTTTCAACTAAGAGACAAATTTTCACCAAAAATGTAATAGGTAAATTTTTATTAACAATTCTCAACCAAAAAGATTAATTTTTAAGGAAGAAGATTAATTTTATAAACATGGAATAGTTACATTTTCAACCAAACAGATGAATTTTCGCAAAAAGAAATTTAACAAAGTAGTTCAACTTTGAACCAAGTAGTTGAATTTTCAACCAAGAGTAGATACTTATTTACTAAAAAATACAAATTTTTAATAAATCACATAAATTTTCAACCAAAAAACCTAATTTGCAAACAAGAACATTAATTTTCTTCGGAAAAAACGACTTTTAAACAAAATACATGAAATTTTAACTAGAGAAGATGAATTTTCAATCAAATACATAGGTGATTTATTTACGAAAAAGGATCAGCATTCAACCGAGAATGGAATAGTTGAATTTGCAATTAAAAAATTAATTTTTAAACGAAGAAAAAAAGAATTTTCAACAAAAGAATTAAATTTTCTATCAAAATAGTTGAATTTTCAACCCAAAAAAGACGAAATTCAAACAAAAAAGTAGAATTTACAACAACAAAAAATTAATTTTTAACGAAGAAGATTAGTTTATACCGAAAAACCGACTTTTCAACAAAATACATGAAAGTTTTACCAGAGAAGATGAACTTTTAATCAAATAGCTGATTTAGTTAGAAGAAAAGAGCAAATATTCAACCGAGAATGGAATAGTTGAATTTGCAGTTAAAAAATTAATTAATAAACAAACAAAATTTCAACATGAGAAATAAGTTTTCTACCAAAATGGTTGAATCTTCAATCCAAAAAAGACGAAATTTAAACAAAAAAGTTGAATTTTCAGCGAAGAAGATTAATTTTCTACCGAAAAAATGATTTTTTGACAAAATACATGAAATTTCAACTAGAAAAGATGAATGTTCAATGAAATACATAGCTGATTTATTTACGAAAAAGGATCGATATTCAACCAAAAATTTAATAGTTGAATTTGCAGTCAAAAAATTAATTTTTAAATGACAAAGAAGAATTTTCAACAAAAGAAATAAATTTTCTACCAAAATAGTTGAATTTTCAACCCAAAAAAGATTAAATTTAAACAAAAAAGTTGAATTTCCAACGAAAAAGATTAATTTTCTACTGAAAAAGCGATTTTTGAACAAAACATATGAAATTTTAACTGGAGAAGATGAATTTTCAATAAAATAACTGATTTATTTACGAAAAAAGTCAAGATTACATTTTCAATTTTGAAAAATTAATTGTTAACAAGCAAAATCTAATTTTGAAAAATAGTTAAATTAAAGAGATAAATTATCAACTAAAACGATTTATTTACGAATATAAGTTTTAAAAAAATTAATCTTCAACCGAAAAGAAAGGTTAAAATTGTATCCATCGATAAACATGAATTATCAACTGAAAAAGATCAATTTTCATCAAAAAATGGAATAGTTACATTTTCAAATTCAAAAATTAATTTTTCAAAGAAGAAAATGAATTTTTAATTAAAATAATGCATTTACAGTGAACAAAATCCAGTTTTAAGAAAGTAGTTCAACTTTAAACCAACTGGCTGAATTTTCAACCAATAAGATTAATTTTCTACAAAAAAAGAAATTTTTAACAATATACATGAAGTTTCAACCAAATAATTGAATTTTAAAATAGTTGAAATTTTGAATAGTTGAAAAGAATTAATTTTCAACAAGAAAAAAATAATGTTTAACCACAAAGTTAAATTTTCAAAAAAATGGAATAGTTAACTTGCCATTTATAAAATTAATTTTCATTTAAAAAACTGAAATGTCAACGAAACAGTTAATTTTTTCATCAACAGAGTTAAATTTCAACGGAAAAGATGAATATTCAAGCAAGAAGATTAATTTACTACCAAAAGAGACATTTTTTTAAACAATATAGTTCAATTTTCTACCAAAATAGATGATTTTTTAAGCAAAATCATGAATATTCAACGAAGAAGATTCATTTTTGACAGAAATAGAGAACTTTTTAACAAAACTCTGAATTACAAGTTTGATTATTACATTACTTTGAATTAGCGGATTACGAGTGGATTACTTCGAATTACAAGTGGATTATTTCAACATTACCAATTCGGATAACCGAGAATTCCAGCGGATTACCAGAGTTATTTTGACCAGGGTTATTAATTTATTTCTGATCCTAAAATTTTCCTATTTCTGGTTAAATAGTTTAAAAAAAAAACAAAAAAAATCTACCTCAGCCCGGATTTGAACCGGGAACGCCACTATATATGAGTGGAGCGTTAACCAACTACGCCAATGGCACCCTAGCAGATCCTTTCCTTGTTCCACCTATTTCCAATCTGCTGTGGTCCAGGTGGCGTAACTGGTTAACGCTCCATGCATAGTGGCGTTCTAGGTTCAAATCCGGGCCAAGGTAGGTTTTTTTTCTTGTTTCTGGACACAAATAGCCCTTAGAAATGTTTTGAAAAAGAAATTCCTTTAAAAGCTAGCCCGAGCTAAGACCGAACGAGTGTACCTTGGGGAACAAAATATACACCGGGTGGGTGGAATGGGGTCCAGAAATATATCGCGCTTATCCGACACTATTACTTGGTACATAATGCGAGTACCCGACGCTTTAACGACGCGCTGGGAGCAGTTATCCAAGTCAGATAGAAGTCATTACTGAGGAAACAGTCAGATTAAATATGAACACTTGATAATTATGGTACGAACACTGATATAATTAAAAAGATCTAAACAGTCTCTCAAAAAAGATTATATTTATTTGAAAAAAATTCTTTGAATGGGAAAAAAATTAATTGTCTCAAAGTAAAAAAAAAAGTTTCTTTTGAGGGTTACTACCGATTATAGCGGATTACTATGGATTTCCTAAGATTACTCTTGATTACATAAAATTATGGTGGATTACTCCGCCTAAACTACACTCACACGAATTTTCAACCAAAAAGGATTGCCTTTCTTTAACAAATTTTAGAAGTCTCAACAAAACAGATTAACTTTGAAACAAATAGTTAAACTTTCAACTAAGAATAATAATATTACTACAATAAAAGACGAATTTTAAATAAAATACATGAATATTTAACCAAAAATGTTAAATTTTTAGTTGAAAAAGTAATTTCCTAACAAAAAAATAATAATTTCCAACTAAAAAAGATAAATTGCCAATAAAAGATGGAATAGTAAAATTTTCAATTAAAAAAAATAATTTTCACCCAAAAATATTAATTTGAAACTAAATAGTTAATTTTTCACCATATTAATTAAAATTTCAACCAAAAAGATTGATGTTCAAGCAAGAAAATTAATTTTCTAACAAAATACATCAATTTTCAAACAAATAGTTGAATTTTCAAGCCATGAGATTAATTTTCTGTTAAAAAAGAAGAATTTTAAACAAAAAAAAAAATACTTGAATTTTCAACCAAAAAAACGGAATTGTAAACGGAAAAGTTAAATTTTCAACCAAAAAGTTCTATTTTTAATTAACAAGATAAATTTACATTGATAAATGGAATAGCTGAATTTTCAGTTAAAAAAGTAATTTTCAAAAAATAACAATTTTCAACTAAGGTAGATGAATTGACGATAAAAAATGGAATAAAATAATTTTCAAAGAAACAAAAAAAGAATTTTCTGCTAAAAAAATGAATTTACAATAAAAAATGGAATGGTATAATTTTCAGTTCAAAAAATTAATTATCATAAAAAATGAACTTTCAACAAAATAGTTAATTTTTTCACAAAAATTATTGAATTTTCAACTAAAACGATTGATATTCAAGCAAGGACTTAATTTTCTACCCAAATAGTTACATTTTCTACAGAATAGATCAGTTTTAAACCAAAGACATTAATTTTAAATCAAAAATCTGAATTGTCTACTTAAAAAAACGAAATTTCAACAAAATACACGAATTTTCAACTAAGAGACAAATTGTCACCAAAAATGAAATGGGTAAATTTTTATTAAAAATTTGTTTACTTAACAAAAAAAAAACGTATTTAAAAAAAAAATTGTACAATTTTCAACCAAAAAGATAAATTTTTTAGGAAGAAGATAAATGTTTTAAAAATGGAATAGTTAAATTTTTAACCAAAGAGATGAATTTTCGCAAAAGGAAATTTAACATACTTGTTCAACTTTCAACCAAGTAGTTGAATTTTGAACAAAGAGTAGATAATTATCTAACAAAAAAGACAAAATTTTAATAAATCACATAAATTTTCAACCGAAAAAATTAATTTTCTACAAAAAAAAGGAATTTTCAAGAAAATAAATAAATTAGCCAGACTATTTTCAAATAATAATCAAGTACCAAGTAGTTGAATTTTCAACTAAAAAAAAACATCAATTTTGATAAAAAAATGGAATACTTAAATTTTCAGTTAAAAAGTTAATTCTCACTAAAAAAACGAATTTTAATCAAAATTGATGAATTTTTAACCAAAGAGATAAATCTTCACAACAAAGAAATACATTTTTAACAAGGTAGTTTAACTTTGAACCAAATAGTTGAATTTTCATCTAAAAACAAAAAATTTACATTAATAAAGCAAATAGTCTTTAACAGTAAAACTGAATTTCGCAACAAAGTAGTTTAACTTTAAATCAAGTAGATGAATTTTCAACAAAATAGTTCTTCTAACAAAAATTTCATTTTTCTTTACGTTATTAAATGAAAGAAAAAATAAAACAACTTTTTTCAAATCGGCCATGACGGAATTATGCGGAATTTTATTAGCTTTTATTAAAAAAAAGTTTGAGACAAATCTTTCAACAGTTGAATTTTCAACTACAAAAGAAAAACGAATTTTCAACTAAAATTACGCAGCTTCAGCCAAAAAATGAATTTAAAAAAAAGGAGTTCAACTTTCAACCAAGAAGCTAAATCTCCAATAACAAAAAAATTAATTTTCTATCAGAAAAGACAAATTTTTAACAAAAAACATGAATTTTTAACTGAAAAAGAACAATTTTCCACCACTACCGTTGAATTCTCAACTAAAAAAATGAATTTTCAAGAAAAAATTTTTATTAAGACTGAAAAAAGTACATTTATAATTAGAAAAGGAGTACTTAAATTTTTGTTTCAAGAAAACTAATTTTCACCGAAACAAAAATTTCAACAAGAGTTAAATTTTCAACCGAAAAGATGAATTTTCCAGCAAGAAGATTAATTTTCTACCAAAATACATAAATTTTCAAACGAAAGAGTTAAATTTTCAAGTAGAAAAAATTATTTTTTACAAAAAAAAAAAAAGAATTTTTGACAAAGTACGTGAAACTTCCAAAGAAATAGTTGTTTTCAACAAAAAAAAAAAGAATATTTACAAAAAAAATTTCAATCAAATACATGAATTTTCAACTGAGAAAGGCAAATTTTGATCACAAATGAAATGGTTGAATTTTCAGTTTAAAAAATTAATTTTTAACTAAAACAGGTTTTACAATAATGAATTGATCAGTAAACTTTTTAGTTAAGAATTTAATTTTCAACTGAAAAGGATAAATTTACGATATAAAATGGAATAGTTAAATTTACAGTTGAAAAAACATTTTTCTACAAAAAAAAATGAATTTTTAACAAAATAGTTATATTTTTCACGTAAATACTTACATTTCCAACTAAAAAGATGTATTTTTATGTAAGAAGATTAATTTTTTATCAAAATACATGAATTTTCAAGCAAATAATTGAATTTTCAAGGAATATGATTAATTTCCTACAAAAAAAATTGCAAACAAAATAGATGAATTTTCAATAAAATAGTTGAATTTTCAACCGAAAAGATGAATTTACAAGAAAAAATCTTAACTTTTCCAACAAATATACATGAATTTGCAACTGAGGCAGACATACTTTCACCAAAAATTAAATAGTTAAATTTCAAGTTAAAAAAATTAATTTTCGAACAAAAAAATTCAAGAAAATAGTTCAATTTTAAATCAAACGATTAAAAAAAATCAAGAATCTTCGACCAGAAAAGTGAATTTTTAACAAAGTAGTTAAACTTGTAATGAAGCAGTTGAATTTTCAACTCAAAAAATATAAACTTTTAACAAAAAATGGAAGAGTACAATTGTAGGTAGAAAAAAAATTATTTTCAGTCAAACATAAAAAACTACTTTTCAACAATATAGTTCAAATTTCTACCGATATAATTTAATTATTTACAAAAAAGATTAATTTTCGACCAAAAAAGACCAATTTTTAACAAAAGATTTGAATATTCAACTAAAAAAGATTAATTTTTAACCAAAAATGGAAAAAATAAATTTTCAGTTAAGAAAATTGAATTCCAACAAAAAATGGAAATAGTTAAATTTTCAGTTAAAAAAAGTAACTTTCAACAACAACTAAAAAAACAATTTTCAACTATAGTTACATTTTCTTCCAAAATAGTTCTATTTTCAATAAAAAAGATAAATTTACATTAATAAATGGAATAGTGACATTTTTAGTCAAAAAGTATAATTTTCAACCAAATAAGAGAATTTGCATCCAAAAAGATGAATAGTTGAATTTTTAAGAAAATAGTTAAGTTTGCAAAAGATTTTCAACAAAAAATTAAATAGTTAAATTTTCAGTTGAAAAAATTAATTTAAGTCATTCCATTCTTTAAAGTTTGAATGAAATTTATTAAAATATTCTCTCTATAGGGTTTTTATTTTAATAAACAAAAAAACTACATTTTTTTTAGAAATAAAATCTTATAGTGTATAAAACAATTTCGTACAGATCTAAACACACATGTTGTTACAGTACGCATACTAAATCACTCCAGGATATTTAAATTTTTTAATTGGACACGTTTATACTTTATTTTTCTCAACTTACTTGCAAAGTTGTGGTCGGTGTTAACCGTGAAAGGGGATAATTTAATCCCTCCGCTTCTCACTCTATATTTAAAAATTATTTTTCGCTCTGTTTTACGTGCTCGGAGAAAAAAAAAAGAAAAATCCCAAAGGGAATAGCGGACGGACCCGAAAGGACGGACGACAGGAGTGCGGAAAAACAAGCAACACCAACCACGCGCTCCGCGCGAAGACTGCGTGCTCCTCGTCTCGTGGACCGCGGAAACCACCTCGTCGCGCCGAGCAGGACCACCTCCAGTCCGTGCAGCAGTCAAGCTGGCGCGGCGCACAGTGGGGCAAAAAAATGTCTCTCGACAAATTGATATTCTGAAGTCATTTCTCAATCGATTGAAACGTTCTTTTTTTTTAATTAAAGCCAATAAAATTCCGCATAATTTTTTATGGCCGATTTTGAAAAAAGCTTTTTTATTTATTTATTATTTAATAATAAAACTGAAAGAAAATTTTGTTTAGGAAGAACCATTTTGTTGATATTGAGTTAAAAATTCATGTATTTTATAAAAAAATGTATTCATCTTGTTAGGAAATTAATCTTTTTGGTTGAAAATGTAACTGATTCGGTAAAGCATTTAACTATTTTGTTGACAATTCAATTTTTGTTGTTGTGAAAATTACTTTTTTTAACTGAAAATTTAACTATTTTTATGCAAATTCGTTTTTTTTGTTGGCAAAAAATTAATCTTTTTGGTTGAAATTTTAAGTATTTTAGTATTTATTGTCATTTCATCTTTTTTAGTTGGATTTTTGTTTGAAAATTTATTTTAACTGAAAATTTAACTATTCAATTTTTGGAAAATTTATATTCTTGCTTGAAAATTCATCTTTTTGATTGTAAATTTCATTATTTTGTCTAAAATTCGTTTTTTGTTTGGGTAAACAATAATTTGTTCAACTGATAATTTAACTATTTTTCTGAAAACGCGTTTGTTTGGTTTAAAATTCAAGTAATTTGCTAAACGCTGAACTATTTTGTTAAACATTTTTTGTGAAAAATGATTTTGTTGAATGAAAATTTTACTATTCCATTTGTTATTGTCAATTTATCTTTTTTATTTAAAAATTATTTTTTTTGTTACTCAAAATTTACTTTTTTTGTGAAAATTTAACTAGGAAACTAACCTTCTTGCTTGAAAATTCATTTTTTTCGTAAAAATTTAATAATTTTGCTTGAAATTAATTTTTTTTTGTGAAAATTAATTTTTTTGGTGGAAAATTCAAGTAATTTGTGGAACAATGAACTATTTTGTTCAAGATTTTTTTTGTGATAATTGATTTTTTAACGGAAAACTTAACTATTTATTATTGTCAATTTATATTTTTCAGTTAACATTTTTTTTAATTTACTTTTTTCAACTGCTATTTAATCATTCCATTTATTAATGTAAATTTATCTTTTTTTAGTTGAAAATTCAACTATTTCGATTAGAATTCATGTGATTTGTTTAAAATTAATCTTTTTTGGAAGATAATAGTGGGAAAAAAATTTCTCAAATTAAAGCCAATAAAATTCCGCATAATTTTGAATGCCCGATTTTGAAGAAAGCTTTTTTATTCATTAATTATCTAACAATAAAAAATTAAAGAAGGACATTTTTGTTTCGAAGAACGATTTTGTTGATAATTCAATTGTTGAGTTGAAAATTCATGTATTTTATTGCAAAATGTATTTTTGTTGGTAGAAAATTAATCTTTTCGGGTGAAAATTTAACTAATTCGGTAAAGCATTTAACTATTTTGTTGAAAATTCAATTGTTTTTTTTTTTGTGGAAATTAATTTTAACTGAAAATTGTACTATCCCATTTTTGATTGTCAATTTATCTTTTTTAGTGGACATTTTTTTTTGCTGAAAATTTTTTTAGCTGTAAATTTGACTATTCAATTTTTAGAAAATTCAACCATTTTGTTTAAAATTCGTTCTTTTTTTTAGTTAAAATTTATATTTTTGGTTGAAAATTCATCTATTTGGTTGAAAATTTAACTATTTTGTTTGAAATACGTTTTCTTTTTTGGGAGATGATGAATATTCTTGTTTTGAAAATAATTTGACAACTTGGTTTGAAGCTGAACCACTTTATTACGAAATCAGATTTTCTGGTTGGAGATTCTTCATTTTTATTTGAAAATCGTTTGGTTGAAAATTTTACTATTTTGTTAAGAAATACATTTTTGTGCGGTGCAAATTAATTTTTTTAACTGAAAATGTTACTATTCCATTTTTTAATGTAATTTACTTTTTTCTAGTTGAAAGTTATTATTTTTTAATTACTTTCTGACTGAAAATTCAACTATTCCATTTATTAATGTAAATTCATTTTTTTTAGTTGAAAAATCAACTATTTGGTTACAAATTCATGTAATTTGTCAAAATCTGTCTTTTTTGTTAGATATTCAATTCAATTTGTTGAAAATTTAACAATTCCATTTTTATCAAATTAATTTTTTTGCTTTAAAATTCATTTTTTTGTTGAAAAGTCGTTTTTTTGCGAAAATTTATTTTTTAGCTGAAAATTTAAGTATTCCATTTTTTGTTCAAAATTAATTTTTTTAGTTAAAAATTCAACTACTTGGTTGAAAGTTGAACTAATTTGTTAAAAAATTCAGTTTTCTGGTTGAAGAGACTTGATTTATATTTGGAAAACGTTGAGTTGAAAATTTCACTATTTTCCTGAAAATTCGTTTTTTTGTTGTTGTAGAAAATTCATATTTTTCGTTGAAAATTTAAATAATTTGATTAGATATTAAACTATATTGTTGAAAATTGTTGCTATTGTGAAAATTAATTTTTTAACTGAAAATTTTACTATTCCATTTTTTATTTTCAATTTATCTCCGGAAAATTCAAGTGTCAAACGATTTATGGGTAAAAAAATGTCTGTGGACAAATTGATATTCAAAAGTGATTTTTAAACAGATTGCATTTTTTCAGTTAAACCTAATAAAATTATGTATAAATCTTCATTGGCCGTTTCAAAAAGTTTTTTTTTTTTATATAATGACAAAAATGAAAAAAAGAAATGTTTTTTAGAAGAGTGCCGATTTTCGAGAAATACTTGGATTCAATCCAAAATACCTAGAATCAATAAAGCAACTATTCAGAAAAGTTGTATCATAGTTTAGCGATTGTTAAAAAATTTATGGAGTATGTTACGATCAAATAAGTGAGTGAAAATGGTTTCATGAGGATTGACAGTGACTTGTCAATCAATTCGCACAAAATTTAAACAACTGACAGATAAAAACCGTTTTTAATTGAATTCATGAAAGATAATAACTGATTCGTTATTTTATAAACAAATTTTATAAACAATTATCGATAGCAGGTACTTAGGATTGAATAAATTAAGTTTCATCTACTGAGGCAGCCAAGAATTATGCTAAAGTGTCACGTACTTATCAGATTCAGTTACCCAATAACAAATGATGACCGTCATTAAAAAAATTCAATCAACAAATGCATTGTCTGACTGTTTTTAGTGGTGAACACTATTTAGAGGTGAAAACGTAATGAAGTGTAAATACCTCATTTCTAGACCTCTGGGGAGTTTACATGACAATCAACAATTTCCATTGTTAACAAGAATTGTTTGAAAATGTTTTTATCATTTTAGATATTGTTTAGGAAAACAAATTGCGTTCCTCTAAAGTATTAGCAGCCTGTTATTAAAAGATTCTAAAAAAAAGTTTTAAAAAATAGTTATTAACAGTTTGTTACGTTGAAAAACCCAAGTTTATATCTTCAGAAATAGCCACAATAGGCATTTAATAATTAAGCCTGTTTAAAAAACAGATTATCAATTTTTATCGATTGACATCACAGAGCCATTACTAAATAACAAACTGTTAATGCCTCAAAGAAACGCAATTTTTTCTTTAAAAAAATATCTAGGATGATGAAAATTTGTTTAATTTGTTAATTAAGTTTGTTGAAGCCATCATCATTTTTCATTAAATTACTAAATATGATAAGTAGATGAGATTTCCGTATAATTTTTGCTGATTCAGTAGAAAAAACTTGATTTATTTCATCATAACTACCTGCTGTGGATGATTATTTATGAAATTTGTTTGAAAACTAACAAATTATTTCTTATCTTCCATGAATTCAATTTAAAAACGGGTTTTGTCTATAAATTGTTCAAATCTAGTGTGAATCAGTTGACGAATCACTGTCCATCCCCATGAATCCATTTTCACTCATTTATTTATAACAAATTCGATACATTTTTAAACTATAGCTAAGTTTTCAGAAAAATTTTCTGGATGGTTGCTTCATTGATTCTATGTATTTGGGAATGAATTCAAGTATTTCTCAAAAACCGGTACTCTTCTAAACAAATTTCTTTCATTTTTTCATTCTTGTTATTAAATAAAAAATAAATTAAACACTTTTTTCAATTGAAGTAATACGACTAATCCACTTGTAATCCCGATCATTTGAAGTAAATCAGGTGATGAAAGTAATCCAGTAGTAATCCAGTAGTAATCCAGAGTAATCCATTTTTATTCCAGATAAGGAGTCGTACATAAATTACGTAACGCAATTTTCCGACAATTTTGCCCCCTCCCCCTATGTACCGCTTTTTCCGACTTATCCCTTTAGTTTTTCATCATTAGGTAACACTAAGCTCGACCCCCCTCCCCCCAAAAAAGTGTTACGAAATTGATGCACGACCCCTAATTTGGAGCAGTTGCAGTCATAAAAGTAATCCACTTGTAATCCGGCATAATTCAAGTAATACAAAGTAATCTACTTGTAATCCAGATAATTCTGAGTAATTCAGATAATACAAATAATCCAATAATAATCTAGTTCCAACCCAAATTTATCCACTTGTAATGTGGATCAATCCAGGGTAATTTACTTGTAATCTAGATCATTTGATGATAAAATGATAGGATAGAATGCGATAGCGAAGAGTGTATTGAGAAAGATAAACGTGAACTTAGATTGAAAAAGAGATAGAACAAGATAGACGTTGATAGACGTTGTATAGGATGAGATAAAGGAGAGGAGATTGAAAAAGATAGACGGGAATTCAAATTGAAAAAGAAACTAAAAAATCTTGATGTGGATAGACAAAGGATAGGATGGGATAGAGGATAGGGTATTGAAAAGAATAGACGTGAATTCAGATTTAAAAATAGATAGAAAAAGATTTACGTGAATAAACAAAGGATCGGATGCGATAGCGAAGAGTGTATTGACAAAGTAAATGTGAATTTAAATTGAAAAATAGACAGAAAAAGATAAACGTTGATAGATGTATGATAAGATGAAATAGGGAAGAGGATATTCAAACAGATAGACGTGAATTTATATTGAAAAAGAAATAGGAAAATCTTGATGTTGGGTAGACAAATGATAGGATGAGATAGCGAAGAGTGTATTGAAAGAGATAAATGTGAATTTAGATTGATAAAAATATATAAAAAGATAGGCGTTGATAGACATATAAGGTGAGATAAAGAAGAGCATTCCGAAAAAATTAGAAGGGAATTTAGATTGACAAGGAGATATAAAGATTGAAAAAGTGATAGATAAAGATTGACGTGCATAGACAGAAGATATGTTGAGATAGTGGAGAGTGTACTCAGAAAGCTAAACGTGAATTTAGATTGACAAAGAGTTGGAAAAAGATTGACGTGGATAGACAAAGGATAGGATGATATTTAGCGAATAGTGTATTTGAAAAAGATAGACGTGAATTGAGATTAACAAATAGATAGGAAAAGATAAAAGATAGATGTATGATACGACGAAATAGGAAGGAAGATATTTAAAAGGATAGACGGGAATTTAGATTGACAAAGAGACAGAAAGAGATAAACGTAGATAGATAAAGAATGAGATGAGGCAGAGAAGTGGGTATTGAAAAAGATAGAGGTTAATTTAGATAAAAAAATAGACAGAAAAAGCCAAAGGTTGATAGATCTATGATGAGATGAAATAGGGAAGAGGATATTCAAACAGATAGACGTGAATTTAT
>CAKNXH010002259.1:293993-329459 GCA_932178445.1 Andricus quercusramuli | reverse complement strand
ATATATATATATATATATATATATATATATATATATATATATATTTAATAGCCATTCGGTTTCGGTTTTGATTCCTTTGGAATAGAACCGAAGGGCTTATGACAAAGCCTCCGAACGCGTCCTCGGGTTGCGGATAGAGGGTCCCTGTACCAAGGGTTTCTGCTGAATATGGTTACAATAATTAATAAGCAGTCGCGGACAATTGTCCAGGGATGGTCCCGAAGGAATAACCCCCAAGCGAAGGCGTGAGAACCGTACCGAAAGCTGAATGTCACCTGGGTGAGGTGTCTCTAACGGTGATTCTGGGAAATCGGCGACTCTCAGAGTATACAGCCTTATCCTTGCATGTGGGGCTCTACAAGGATGGACGAACCCTTTCCCTAGCTGCTCTTGGGAACAACAATGACAACATCAAACATAGTTGTAGTAAGTGCGGTTCAAAACAATCGAACGCGCAGGGCTCCCGATAATGGGTCAGACAACAATGCCGACTACCCTACAGTTGGGGGAGCCAATCAAGACGGAGTCAATGCGATTGACCGGCGGAATCTTGTTACTTTTAAGTGGACGGATCAACTCAATGACGGCCTGCTGGAGTGCTACGAGGCCAGTATGGTCCCTGAACGAGAAGGTTACATGGCACGACTGCATGCTCTGTGGTGCGAGAAACACCCAGAGCTCTCAGACTTTTCGCAACAACGTCTGCGAAACCATGCCGAGAACCTTAGGAAAAGGGGTTATATAAGCGGAGTGCCTACTCAACCGCATCCAGAACAAGCCGGCAACAGAGAAAGAGAAGCGACACTGAGACCAACCGCGAACAGGCATCCAATAGAGGAAGAACGATGCTTCAGGACCCGGAGAAACATCAACATTCAGGTTTCTCCCAAGCCCAAACATCTGACTGAATTGGATGATGAACTTCGTGGAGATTTTTCCGAAGAATCCGACCTCTGGACTATCAGTTGTGGTGTGTACAATGCAGCGAGAACTTTGGCAGATGCAAGCCGTAAAACAAAACCAACGGTTGATCATAAGACCAAAAGAAGAATGCATCAACTCAGCACAAAGATAGGCTGGGCTAGACAGTACGCGTCCCGCATTCAGTGTGTGATTGACTACATTACATCTGGCAGGAATTTCACTGCCAAGGTTCGACGGTTCGCGCGCGAACTGCGGATCCGTCATCACACAATCAACAAATCAAAGCTAATGACCATCAGACAGCATATTGTTGACAGAATACGAATACTATCTAAGGCTAGGAGAAGTCTAGAGCGGAGAGAGAGGTGGGTCAGAGAAAATCAACAATTTTCATCTGATCCATCTAAACTCTTCCAAGACCCTCCAATTACTGTCGACCATCCGCCCAAACCAGAGGAGGTCGAAGCATTTTGGAGAGAAGTCTACGAGGTCCAGCATCCACTTCAAGAAGACTCAAAGAACATAAATAGCTTTAAGGAGTTGTGCGATGCCCTCATAACACCTGAGGAAGAATGCCCACCTATCACTACCGAGGAGGTGAAAAACGTATTAAAAGGCATGAAGAACTTTCCCGCTCCGGGACCAGATGGTATCAAGACCTTCTGGTGGAAGAAGTTTCCTTCAACCCACCAGCATCTGGCCCGAATTTTCACCTCATATCTATAGTCGGGAGAGCCTATTCCGGAGTGGTTGGTGGAAGGGCGCACAGTGCTCCTGCCTAAGACGGGCAACTTAGCTGACCCTAAGAATTACAGGCCAATAACTTGTCTGAACACACTGTATAAGATCTCCACAGCCATCCTAAATGATAGGATTCTTCGGACAATTGAACCTGTGTGGCGAGAGATGTATGAACAACGTGGCTCGAAGAAAGGCGTAGCAGGATGTCGGGAGAACCTGCTCATCGATAGATGTGTCTGTAAAGATGCAGCATCCTATCAACGATCTCTATCGATGGCCTGGATAGATTACCGAAAAGCTTTTGATTCAACCTCCCATAGACTTATCATCTGTCTGTGGGAAAGCTTGAAGGTTCATCCACACATCGTGAGATGCATAGAGAGATTAATGCCGCTTTGGAAAATCAGATTTACCATCTTATCTGGAAAATATCGTGTGATCACTAACAGTATCACCTTTCAGAGAGGTGTATTTCAGGGCGACACCATGAGCCCTCTCCTCTTTTGCCTCACATTATTGCCACTATCTCTCGCACTTCGCCATTCCGAAGGGTACCTCTGCGGCAAACCTGGAAATCGAAAGCATAAGGTAACTCATGTATTTTACATGGATGATCTTAAGCTCTATGCTAGAAATCAAGAGAAACTACATCTAGCTCTAAAAATTGTCACAGAGTACACTCAAGAGATTGGAATGGAGTTCGGGTTAGAGAAATGCGCCAAGGTTAATTTGAAGAAAGGAAAACTTAACGGCATCCTCGAAGATCCTGAACTCGTTGACAGAAGCGCTATACGACACCTTTGCGCTGGAGAGACCTATACATACCTGGGCGTGCCACAAAGCCGCATTCAGGACGTAACATCTATAAAGGATACTCTCCGATGCAGATACAAACGTCTCCTCCGACAGATATGGTCTTCCGAACTGTCGGCGAGGAACAAAGTATCTGCAACGAACATGCTTACCGTCCCAGTAGTACTCTATTCATTTGGAGTAGTTCCATGGACGAAGGACGAGTTCAGATCTCTCGACATCGGGTCCTGAAAGGTTATGCACATGAACAAAAGCATGCACCTTAAGTCTCCTGTTCCACGACTTTACATCTCACGCCGTCAAGGTGGTCGTGGAATACTGAATCTTGAATGTCTTCACAACAGAATTGTTTTGGGTACAGCATATATTGTCACAAATGGACAAGATCCTCTTCTTAAAATGGTCAGAAAGCACGAAGAAGTAGGCAAAGGGGCGTTTCTTTACAAAGCAGCAGAAGAGGCTGCTGAAACACTCGGCCTTGACTTCAATATCAGGGGTGAGCGAAATGCATCAAATCTTATCCATCTTGAATACTCACTCCTGAAGGCCCGGATTAAGAAAGCACAGGAGAAAAACTTCCGCGAAGAGCTCCTCGACAAGAAGATGCACGGCATCTTCCACAGAAATGTGGAAGATCAGTCGATGTCGTATCAGCTGACGTTTGCTTTCCATAGATCACCCGGATTGAAGTCGGGCACAGAGGGCTTCATTTTGGCATGTCAAAATGGTGTCATTTCCACTCTAGCATACCGTCGCCACATTTTGAGCCAAGATATTCCCGATGATAGCTGCAGAGCGTGTCATGAACACCCCGAGCATCTAGGACACGTACTATCTAGTTGTCCAGCTCATGCGGGAACAACCTACATCCAAAGGCACAATGCGGCACTGAGAGTGCTTTATTACCATCTGTGTCACTCTTACGGCATTAGCCCAAATAACACTCCGCTGAACGCCCCTAGAGAAATAGAGTCAATTGTCGAAAATGAGAAGTGCCGCATATATTGGAACTTCATATTCTCGACAATTGTTTCTGTTGCGCACTCGAGGCCTGACATGGTTCTTCTTGACTTCGAGAAACGAACCATGTTCGTTATCGAATTTTCGGCACCAACGGACAAAAACGTCACAGCGAGGAAGAAAGAAAAGAAAGAAAGGTATAAAGACCTTATGAGGGAGTTGCGACGGTTATACCCGGAATATTCTGTTAGGCTAATCGTCCTGATCATTGGCGCTCCTGGAGGTGCCAGGGTTTCACTTGTTAATAGTCTGAAAAGCATCCCTGCGTGTCAACAAAATGCTGAGGCACTTGCAGGGAGAATGCAGAAGGCGGTCGTCCTTGGGTCGCTCCGTGTCCACAGGGTGCACGAGACTTTCGCCGGATCATCGTATTGAATTCACGCAGACTGTAAACACCCATCTCACGGTCGTGAGACGTGGTTACAGCTGAAATTTTACCGCGATTTCGCTGGGAGCGGGTGCAATTTTTCAGATTAGCACCCGCTCCCGGCGAAATCCTGCGGTTGTCCTTATGACAAACTTTTAACTATATATATACATAATATAATAAAAATATATTAAAAATATAATGAAAAAATATAAATAAAAAATGAAAATAAAAAAGTATTAGAAGGTGAACACTTTATATACCTACCTTAAATTTAAAAATGGAATATTCCAAATTCATCAACTGCAATGTAAAATTTAACGATTTTAAATTCAAAATATTTCTCACTGGTGATACATGCCGTTGGCTGTGACGGGCGACAGACGAAAGGGACCCTCAATATTTCGTCCCTGGAAACTTTCACTTTTATGAGTCTCCAAGTTCCTTTCCTCTGCCGCTACGACGACCTTTGCTTGCCACGTACAGATGTTTTTGGAAAATACTAAGCGCCCAGGTACAGGCATAGCTGTAGGCCAACCATGACTCACCCCAACAATTTTCTAGCCGTTTCTTCCTCTTAGAAGAAATTTTATTTCATTTCCTTTTATTTTATTTTTTCACTCTTTTTTTTCTCTATCCAAGTTATCCTGCCTTATTAAATAACGATGCACGGATGAACTGATCACTCATCCGTGGTTCCAAATTTGTTAAGGCGGAATAATTTTATTTTTTCACTGAAGGTTTTATTTTTATTTCACATCAATTAAATAAACGTGATCCCATAACTCCAATTAGCTATAAGATAATTATTATTATTTTCATTGTATCAAGGCAGAATAATTTTATTTTTTCATTTGAAACTTTCATTGTTATTTCAAATTAATTGAATCTCATAACTTTGAATAGATATATAATCTCATTGTTATTTTTTTTCATATTGTATTATGTATATATTATATATATTTTATATTATATTATTCTACGGTTATATATTATTTTATATATTATTCCTTCCCAAATGTATTGAAAAATAATGAGTTATTCGATGTAGATATGTTCATTCTATATGTATTTTAATCCTTGGTATTTTGTGTTATAATGTTTCACTTATTAAATTTCGTTAAATATTAAGAAATTGTATGTAACGCTGAGAGAGCGGAGCGAGCGGGCAAAGCAGACGACATTCACAACGACGCAGGAAGGAATGTTCTGATTGGGACGCGCGTCCCGACTTCGACGAAGTGGGGCGGAATAGCGAACTGAACTTCCCACTCTCGACTCTACTCCCGCGGGGTGGGAGAAGCCGCGCGCTCTCCACATAAAAGAGCGCGGCCTAGCCACACACATAATGGTCGGAAAACTAGAGATCAGAGACAACTCCATCTGGCGCATGACAAAGGCTCTCACCAAACCCCAAACTAATATTCCCCCTCTTAAAAAATCCGATAAAACCTTTGCACTCTCCCCCAGTGATAAAGCAAATCTCCTAGCAGAAAATTATGAAAGTAATTTTTCACCACATGATGAACCATTAGACCCACAACACATCACGGAATGTGAAAAAATTGTCTCGGAGTATCTCAAAGTCCCAAGTACGGATAATTTCAAGAAAATAACCCGTAAGGAACTAACAAAACAAATTAAAACTACTAAAACCAACAAAGCACCCGGCCCTGATTCAATTTCAAACTTAGTCCTGAAAAAACTTCCGATCTCATGTCTCACACTCCTGGCCACTATTTACAATGCATGTATTCAACTAAGCTACTTTTCTAACTCATGGAAAATAGCTCACATTTTAGTTTTTCAGAAAAAAGGCAAGGATCCATATCATCCAACTAGCTACAGGCCCATTAGTCTTCTTAATACGATGAGCAGAATTTTTGAAAAAATAATACTCACTCGCGTAAACTTTCACCTCGAGGAAAACAGCATCATTAAACCTCAGCAATACGGTTTCAGAAAAGGTCACTCAACGCAGCACATGATGCTCAAGCTTACCGAAGCCATTAGCTTCAATTTCAATCGACGAAAACATACTGGAGCTGTTTTCCTCGACGTAGAGAAAGCTTTTGACAGTGTCTGGCATGTAGGACTCCTCAAAAGACTGATAAATTACAATTTTCCAAGAGGGCTTATCCATTGTATACACTCTTATCTTTCCAACAGAAAATTCTCAGTCAAAATCGGCCAGACATTTTCAAAAGAAAAACCCATCCGAGCGGGTGTGCCCCAAGGCAGCATTCTAGGTCCGGTATTCTTTATTATCTACGTAAACGACATCCCTGAGGTCCCCGAAGTTTCCATTGGATTGTATGCAGATGACACTGCACTATATACTTCTTCTTGGTCAGTCCCGGAAATCTTAAAACTACTTAACAAAGCTCTTGAAATTATTGAGGCATGGGCTAAGCTTTAACGAATTAAAATTAACGTAGCAAAGTCAGAAGCAATTCTCTTCTCAGTCAGAAAGCCAGTCAAAATAGATCCACCCAAAATGTGCAATGAACCAATAGAATGGAAAAACTCTATAAAATACTTAGGGGGTAAACTACATAAGCATCTCCATTGGAAGCAGCATATCCAGGAAACTAAAGGGAAAGCCCTTGGCGTCATGTCTGGCCTCAATCCTATTATAAATAGACACTCGAGTCTAAATCCTGATTATGGAATCCTAATCTACAAAATGTTTGTCCGACCTATCATAACTTATGCTTGTACAATCTGGGGAGGTGCATCAAAAAACAATATTAAAGACATTCAGATCATTCAAAATAAATTTCTGGGACGTATCACCAAAACACCCAGATATACAAATAATTCTGTCCTCCACAGAGAATTTCAATTACCATACATTTCAGAGTATATTAAAGAAACCGCCACAAATTTGTATGAATCTGCATCACTATCATCTTTTGAACATATTTCCTCTTTAGGGAAATATAATTACGATCATCTTCGCAAACATGCGATGCCAAAAGTCTTTCTCATGAAATAAGTCACAGATGCCGGCGAAGGGGTGTCGACTCGGCGCCGAGACTTCTCTCGACGCCGCTCCGACTAGCCACCCCTGACCTTCCAGCAACCTTCTTTTTCGACCCCACTAACACCTTTCCTCTCTACATCTTTACTCTTCTTACCTAAAATAAATTATCAGATTTCGTGGTTTTTTCCCGCTTGCGGGCTTTTTTCCACCTACCTAAAACGTCAATTTAACTTCCTGCCATGTCAAATTTTTCTCAGATTGTGTATCAGTGCCTCTTCCGGCAAAGCACAACTTCTTCCAGTCAGATCATTCTTCGGGGAGATCATTAATCGCGAGTGCGCTATTGGCGCGGCTTCGCCGCACCATTCGCCCACTTCCGTGCATTGGATCTCACAAGAGAGGGCGATGGTTGGGGCCCCCTCAACCCCACCCCCTTTTTTTTTTTTTTTTTTTCTTACACTCGTCACTCGGCCTCCAGCCACACTACTGGAAGCACGCTACCGCTCGCCATTTCGACATTGCCTCGCCTCTCCAGTTCTCTCAGCCTAGGGAGAAAAATTTGTAATAAAAACATCATCAACGGAATATTGGAATTCTTTTCTGAGATCATCACCTTTACAACGTTTTTACAAACTGCTCTTTTAAGAGCAACATTCAATAACGAAGGAATAGCTTCAGCCTCTTTGAGGCTGGAGTTGACGTCATTCGGCTGGTCACTTCCAACACACCGTTTGGCAGAAATAAAGAATATTTGATAAATTTTCAGAAATGCTTCCTAGTTTTAAAATATTTATTTTGAAAATATTTTATATTCAAAAATATTTCGAAAAAAATTTGCACAATTTAAAAATATTAGAGGGTTTGAAAAATTTGAAAGGATTAAAAAAGAATTTTTGAAAAGATATGTAGGGAATTTTTTAATGATTTTTTAGTTTGAAAACTGAACTTGAAGGGAAAATTGCAAAAGATTTTGAAAGATTTCCTCAAATTTCGAAAAAGAGTTGAAGATTTTAAAGCAAAGTGTTTCAATTCTGTAAGATCAAAAAATTAAGAATCGAGTGAATTCAAGAAATATTTAGAAGATTCGAAGAGATTCGAAAAGAATTTCAAACTGTGAAAGATTTCATAAAAAGACAGATTTTCGAAAACAAAAAACAAATAATTTAAAAGCTTTAAAAGAATTACATTTTGAACGATTTTTCAAAATTTCAAGAAAAATTCGAGTCAGCTAAAAAGATTTTTAGGAATTCAAGAGGTTTTGAACTACAAGTGTGGGCTCACCACGCCCACGACGAGCTAACAGCACGCAGTCCTCCTGATCGGTCGCCTATCCAAATACTAACCGCGCTTAACTTCATTGATCTAACGAGAACTGGTTTTTTCAGCGTGGTATGGCTGTTTACTATGATTTTTATAAAATATAAAAAATGTGGTGTTTGTACATATGACCTCAATTTTCTAAAAAATCGGATATGATAAGTAAACATTGCTTTCGGATTCAGAGTCAGCTACCAAAAATATACAGTAAATTATAATATTCGTCTACGTTATTTTAGATGATATTGAAATTTGATAATTTTTCTTATGATTTGCTATTTCAATAATATCTTATAAGTTCATACAGAATTAAAAATATCAGCCACAGAAGAAAAATAACCTATAACTACAAGAACAAAATAAATTATTTCAAATACAATTATTTTTTGTATAAAAGTGTCTTTATTTTCGTATTCACTTTATCACATAAATGTTACACATGTTGCCTTTCGTGGTTAATATAAATTTAATTGCCTGCGTATTGTCGGACCTGTGAGTTAAAAATGATAGGCTAGCTTGTCAAATTAATTGGAACACTCAGAAAACGATTTGGTTGAATCAACAATATTTTTGTTGGTTCAACCACAGAATTTGTTTATTATATGGACAACAAAATATTTGGTTGACCCAACTCAATTTTTTGGTGGTTTCAACAAAATATTTTGGTAGTTGGAGTATTTGGTTGATTCAACCAAAAAAATTGGTTAGGTCAATCAAATATTTTATTGAATCGGCAAAAATTTGTTTAATTTAACCAAATTTTCATGTATATCCAACAAAACAGTTTGTTTGGTTCAAGAAAAGTTTTTTTCTGAGTGAAGTCATTTGTTTTGAAAAGTAATTAGTTTGTAACTTCCAACTAGAATCTTCAAAACATAGTGTAACTATCGAAATGGTTCGAATTTTCACTGTTATCTCGTACCCCTTCACTTTTGTTTTAACGTCGCGTCGTTCTGCGTTCTTCCGGACGGAAGATGATATTTCTCTGATTTTCCATAGTCAGTGCTACGAGACAAGGAGCCTTATGAATAAAATTAAGCTGGCGCTTTCACGTCATTTTTGAATACTCTGGAGGCATGAGTAAAGTCGTGAACAAATAGCGACGGAAATCGAAACGGTGTTGTGAAATTTTGCGTGTTTCTCTGAAGGGGAGAAACAAGGAATATTTACTTCAACTGTTATTAATAAACGCTCTCTTATACATTAGTAAAATAGAAATACATTTTGAGGCGGGAAACTTAAAATATAAAACGCCAAATATCAATCCTTTGTTTATATATGGTAAGTTTGAAAAATGATTCAAAATTCAAAATTCGAAGATTTCTTTCCATTCAAATTTCTAGAACAATGCTTTGAATGGAAAATTGTTCAATTAATAGAAAAACTAAGGGATATGCGGACATTAAATTTTATTTTCGTTTTCATCTTTCCCCGTTCCCTATTACAAAATAGTAATGAGTTTTCGAACCAGAAGTCCACGCGAAGCTGAAGACAAAACCTGTCCACGGGCGCGCAATCAAATTACGAGATCCCAGTGCTCGGCCCACGGCGATGGCGTTTAAAGTTATGATATTGAATGGAACAACGTGAATATATTGTATTTTACAGTTTACTTTACAACAATACTGGTCGAAGTTTTCCCGCCGTTTACAATTATCAGTTACGTGTTGTCTGGCGACGCACCCGGCGTCTGCCAACGACTTACAGTTTTAATTTGATTCCTGCGAGGAGATGGAATCGAACTGTCCAAATTCCTTAAGAAGTTTGACAAGAGAAGGTTCAGGCGATGGATTTTTTGTTTGAACTTATCCTCATTGCGTGTAAAAGTCATCACTAGATCTCACCAAAGAGCGCTCTGGTCTTATAAGTGTGACATTGCTGGTTAAGGTCTCGCTGGCTGCACTTTACTCAATGTAAGAAGAAATATTTTGGTCACTCACACCATGTTAACATTACATTCCTTAGTATTTATTCAATCATATATATAACCTTTTTTGAACTGAATGCCCTCCATCCATTATTATTATTATTATTATTATTATTATTATAACTATTGTACCCATCCTTGCCCGAGTGCTCCAGAAAGAATTTTGTAGAATTACATTTTTTTATAATGAAGCGCAATATCTGTCCTTTCTTCCACAAAATTCTAGACTGAGCTCCCCTCCAACTTTTCCTCTTTCCAATCGGGTCGCCGCAAATTAAAGAAAATGAATAGCAACCAAAATAAAAAAGGTATATATATATATATATTCATGAATATCAGACATCTTTTCAAAAAATCTATTCGCCATATTGGATCGGTCATTTTGAGTTTTTAATTTTTAATGCGGTATTTGAAATTAAACAAGTTTCATACAAATCGCATAATTTACGAAATTTGTGTCACCATTTTTGATCTGTCATTTTTTATTGTAATTTTTCTACAGAACATTTTCAATCTATGATTCAACAAAAATGTACGCATAAGATTCATCGAACCTTTTGAATTTTCCACTTTTTATGCGATATTTTAAACATGAGATTCAAAATACCCCTAGATAATGGTACAATAGAAGTACATCTCGATCAGTCGAAACTTTCTTAAGTTATGGGGGAAAATTCAGACCGACTATTGAAGTTTTGTTTTGATATATACGAAAGATCTATAGATATCGAGATTGTGACTTTGTGTATGTAGATGATGTTAACATTTTCATAAAAAAAAATAAAACTTTTTGAATGTACTAGTATAGCGAGACTTGGAACAATTATCCCACTTATAAAGCCTTCAGTTTTACTCAATGCATCCTGTTGTTCATTGCCGATAGTTTTCGTCCATTCTGATTCTTCGAAATCGATTTTCTTAAAATCAGCCAAAATTAAACTTCCAATCTTCACATTGTGAATGACAAATAAAATTTCTTAACGATACTAAATACATTATTTTCTCGTAATTTATTGTTACCTCCTTCGTTGGTTAAACAAATTTCGGTATTATCAGGAGAGTTTTTGACTTGTGGTCCCTTAATTTATTTTCGGAACAGAGTTGATAACACAGCAGGCTCATTGGCGGGTATACGCTGAAGGTGAAGTTGAAATTTCAGAGGGGAGATAATAGGTATGCGCTATTCAATTGTTGATTTGTGTACAAGAGATACCTGAATACTGAACCTATTTACATAACATTAATCATTCTTCGTTTCCACCTCAACGCGTCTTGTGTAAAACACATTTCTATGTAAAGGATACGCTGTCGACGACAACTTAAGGATTCAATTTTCGCCAGAAGGAAGTTTGAACAGGCAGTATAAACACTTTGTACAATATTATTTCATATATTTCATGGTATGTATGAGAGCAAACATTCTATTTAGCTTCTGCTGTTTGAGCTCAAAAAATCTTCCACCTTCTCTTTATAAAATTCTTGGCTTGCGCTTCATGATTTTTATTTTGTTTAGCTTCGATTTCTATCAATAGCATGATGAAAGTGACTGTAGCGTAAAAAAGAAACTGTTCGGGCTACTTAAGAATTATAATAATTATCTTTTGAGTTAGATTATATAGCAGTTTTTCAAGAGAGTCACCAAAAAGTCTTCAAAAGTCGAATGTTCACTTTAAAGAAACAAGTGTTTAAGAACTTAAGTATTTCCGTATTTCTAACTTTTGAAAAAATAAAGAGAATCTCTGTTCTACTTTCGGAATCATCTTTAATTTATTTTGAATCACTATAAATCACTAGAATCTTTTCAAGTTTACCAAGATCCATTCATATTTATTAGTAAGTCGAACTCACCTTAATTCAGTGAAATTTATCTGAATTATATTGAATTATAATGAAATATGTGACATGAATTCATATGAATCTTTGAAAGTGAATTTAGTTGAATGCACTTGAGTTTAATTGAACTTGAAAACCTTTCTGTGAACTTTGAATTTTAGTAGTTCCAGTTGAATTATATCCAATTCACTTGATTGACCTCCACTTCCAGTAAATTCATTTGGATACCGTTGAATTATGTTGAATTATCCTGAGTTCCGGTAACGTCGGTTTCATATCACTGCGAAAAATGTGTTTAGCATAAGATTTTCCCTCGGATTTCTCCCTATGAAAGATGCCAAAATATGACTCGCCAGAAGTCGATTTCTCAGAATTTTGCATGATCCGGATCTATTGAATTGTATTTCCTTATATTAATTTAAATTAATTAAATTTCGTTCGAGTCCAATATATTTAAGTTTATTGGCATTCAGTAGAATTGACTTAGATTCCATTTAGTTCATTTAAATTTAATATTTATCTCAAAAGTAGGAAAACAAAAACCCATTTTTTATCGTCAGCTATTTTCAGACAAAAGCTAAAAGCTTTCTCAAGGTGGATGCACTTATTAGCGTCCGTGTAAGGGTTACGGCAGAATTTACGACCAATGAACAAGTGTAATCCATTTCGATTCGCTCAAAAACTATTAGTGATCTAAGAACATATATTATTCTATAGAAAAAAAATTTTGTTTGAACAAATTGCTACAAATTGCACCGGAAAATTCGAAAATCACGCAAAGCTGTCATTGTACGTCGTTGCGCCCGCAGGATTCGTTTTTGGATGTATTTGCGTCCGCGCGGGTTGCCCCTATTTGCGACCGGACGCAAACCGGTACTTTTACCATTCAGCTACCACGTGATGATGAATCGTTCGGTCGCAAATAGGGACAGAATTTGTAGGACCCTATTTGCGTCCGCTCTTTCAAAGGTTATGATAGACTCGAATTATTCCGATCAAACTTACGTCACTTTATAGATGCATGTACATCAAAATGTTGTTGCACTACTCAGCTACTATTGTGTGAAATAAATAATTCACTGAACATTCGCGTGATGAAATCAAATTTTTGAATAGCTTGTTGATCTGGATTGCACACGACAGTCGACTTACCTGGTAATTATTTCTCCAGATCCGCAAAAATGACAAAATTGGCAGTCTGTTTCACAGTCTGCTCTACTAAGAGTTTGCTCTCTGCACACTGGTAAACACAAATGGCCACTTACGGCGCGCAACATGAAAAATTAAATTCGTGTTATATTTCTAAATTTCGATAAAACACATATTTGAATGGACGCGCATGTAGAGTATTGTCAATAGAATAAATTAAATACTGTGCATGAATCAATAAGCATGAGAATTCATTAAATTTAATATTTTTCAATCAGGTGAGGACGCAAATGGGAGCACGGACGCTAATAGGTGCATTTGCCTTACTAAGTTTTAAACGATCCTGGTTGTAATTTCGGATAGAAAGTTCTTTCTAAACCGTCCCGAGATTTGCATCCGATTATTTGCGAGAATTTCCTATGAAAAATCCATATAGAATTTTAAGAAAAAATGTCAGTTTAATTAATGAGTAATTTACTAGCTATTTTCACTAACTTGAAATTTTTTTGCCGCAGCCAGGGGACGTTTTGGAGCAGTTCGTACTTGCTTATCGGGTATAATGTAAATCTTTAAGAATGTACAAATATTGTAGTAGTACTATGCGGATAAGAGATAAATATTTAACCGAGTAAGATAGTTTATGTTCCTAAAAAAATTATCTAAATTTTGAACTGGTGAAACTTTGGAGCTATAGACATCTAAGTTTATGTTAATTTTATCGTGGTTAGAAAGTGAGATTTATTTTCTTACCTCCCTCATCTGGAACTATGTCAGAGTTTATTAATGACATGTCGAAAATTGTTATTAATCTATAATGAAAATATCAAAATTATATAGAATCTCTTACAAATTCCTTTTTCGCTACTGAAAAAGACTCGGGGGAAAACCCGTAGAAATTCCTAAGCTTAAATGAGCTTTTACTAATAGAATACGTTAACGCATGTACGTAAGCAGATATACCTAGGTTGATGAGTTATGCTGCGGACATTCATATCCATCCTAGATGGCGATTGTGTAATTTCATTTCACTTTCTGGTGAATTTAAAATTTACTTCATTAATTTTTTTGAAAATTCGCAGCAGATGTCAACTCATTTTCTTTAACAAAAGCGAGTGTGTGGTAGTGGGGCTACACGGCAGAAGTGAAACTTTGATGGATTACATTTCAAATTCTTCATGAGGAATCACAATGAGTTTTGAGGAGATCTCATAGTAAGAGAGTGCAGAGAGAGAGAGAGAGAGAGGACGAGAGCATATACATGCTTTGCTTAGCGTGGCAGTAGTGGGGATATCGATGATGAGTCTTTAAAATAATTACGAATCGCCGCACAAAAGGGAGAGACGAATAGAGAGAGGAGGTGCGGAAAATGTATGTATTCGTAAGAGGGAGGGGGGGGGGGAGAGCGGGAGAGAGAGAGAAAGCGAGATAGAGAGAGAGAGACAGGTGGTATCCGTTCGTTCGGTCTGTCATTCTTTTCCCACACACTCCCGTCCCAAAAGAAGTTTCACTTTAAAAAATGAAGTGAGGCGAATTTGAAATTCACTTGGAAGTGAAATGAAAGTTAAATGAAATTACATAATCGCTTCCAAAAAACAAGGAAAAGCGACATGGCTTATAGGAACTAGAAAACTTCGATGAGTTTCTATCAGAAATTTTTACTAATTTCGACCGAAAAATTCATGTTAATGCACATAGCTTCTAAGAAGCTATGTTACGTTTAAAAACGTCTAAGAAGAAGGTACGTTTAAAAACATTTGGTTCCAGGTGCAAAATTATTATTCTAATCTTGCATCAGAAACAAAATTACTGATACAAATTTACATATGGAACTAACCTTAAACATTTTTGTTCTAAAAAGAATTTGTTAAAGAAACTTAATAATTTTTTTATTTTTATTATAAATTAATAACAACTTTCACACGTTTTCAACAGTGGCTGATTTCCCATATAGGCTACAAAGGCTATAGCCTCGGGCGGCGAAATTTGAGGGGCGTCAGAATTTTCGTGCGATAAATTCTCAATAATTTCGGATTTTTTCTACACAGATACGGCCTGAGCATGGTGGACAAATATGTCATGAAGATTCACTAATGGAATGAAATTGTGGAATGGAATTGTTAACATGAGTCAGAAGTGACAAACTGCATACTGTTGACCTAAAGATGTAACACCACACTAGGATTTTCAAAAAATCGATTTTTTTTTTTTCGGCTTAAAATGTACTTTAGGGGCTTAAAATCAAAGTGCACTTGGTCCCATTTGCAAAAAAAATGTTAAAAGGTTGAAATGTTGGTTTCACTGTAGCGCCTCGAAGCGTGTACTGAGCGCTCCAGCGGCGCACTTGGATCCAACGCTTTTATATTTCTTTTACCTGTCGAAATGTTAAGTGGGACGGTTATTAGGGTTCTTCCGGTGTCAACTAGGGTGTGCTGATTTCTATAACAAATAGTATCGGTGTGTCTGTGAATCAGTGAACGCTGCCAAGATTCATGGACTTGTTTGTTAGTAAAACTTTAAATGCGCTTTTCTCGAAATCACTTTTTTCAAACTGGCCGCAAACATTGCTTGAAGACACATATTACACATATTAGTCTGAAATTTCCACAGTAGTTTCACAATTACATTCATTATGGAACTACGTAGGGGTTTGTTGATTCAATATCAACTTTTTTTTTGTAAACAATTTCGTGCTTATTTTTCTGCCGAATATCGAGACTTTTTTTCAAAATTGCACCATTTCTACAAAATTTGGTAAACAAAAATTCTACCTAGTTCTCCAGCTAATGACATATAGTTCTTAAATATTCTTGGTTTTTTGTTCCACCTTGCAAATTGAAGGAAAAATGTTTCCAGCCACACAGTCCGTTTTTAAAAAGGCAACATACAAAACTTTCCTAATCGCCGCTATTTTGTATTTTTTTTCGATAAAATTTTTTTTTTTTTCTGTACTTAAATACATTCTGATTAAACCCTCCAAAATTAATTCCTATTCCTTTTGCCAAAATCCCCCAAAAAATTCTGGAAAATGGACCTGTTTTTCGGGCGCTAGAGTGGTGTTACCCCTTAAGGCCTTATCGCATGGCATTAATGTTGATAGCGCATTGCGATTGCTTGTTTGTACTCCAATATCAAATTGCAGCGCAGATAGGTTATCCTCTATTCTAAAATGCGTTTAAAACTTGTTTCGATCTCCGATTGGTAATGAACAATTTGATGCTCTTGCACTGTTATGATTGAATCGGATTTGTTATTTCTCTCGATTCTGATGATATTATTCGCGAATTTGCTGTTCAAAGATCTAGCTGCAAAAAACTTTAATTGATTGAATTCACAAGAACAGTTCCTCCCCTCAGTAAAGTGTTCGTAACTATCGTCGAGTACGCCTTTTGATGTATTTTCAAAATAATGAAGATGATCTGATAAATACATGTCTTACTGTGGATTCAAAATCCAGTATTTAATTTCTGCTAGCCTAAGGGCGGCCAATTTCTTTTAGCCTAGGGGCGGCCATCCACCACTGGCTTCCAATAAATGAACACTCACATTGTTCCAGAATTGTTGTTTCTCGCGTTTCGCGCTCGATAATATATTTATATCGCGCTTCGCGCTCGATAATGTATATTTAACTCGCGCTACACCTTCGGTCCTTGTGCTTCCCTCACATTTCTGCACAAACTTTTTTTTAACTGTAGATCAAAGCATCGACAGCAGTAATTTGGTGATTGTTAATTCTCTTTTGCTAAAGCTCCTTCGGCTTTAACGAACACATTCACATCACGTATCTCGTGCTTCGCACTCGATTTTCTCCACAGTGCAAACGTTTTGTATATTGCGTTCAACACTTTTATATTAAATTTATATTACATTTATTTCTGCACCTCGGCCTGGGATTGCTTATTCAGATATTGCAACATGATTCTCAAATTTTATTTCTCATGATTACTTCAATATTTGCTCCTTAGTTTGCATTAAATTTTATTCTTAACTACCCTGAAAAAATTCATCATTTCAATAAATTTATATTATTATCATTCATAATATGCATTGGTATTAACACTTATATTTTCATTGTTTTGTTATTACAGTTAATGAAATACGTATTCTATAAAAAATTGGTTATTAAACATTTTATTGCAACTTGTGTCCTTTTTCCATAAACCTAATTTGTTCATTTTCAATGTTGTTTTTCACGAATTAAAGTAAAAATATGCTTCGAAGCAAATTTGTAGATATAATTCAGGCGAAAAAATGTGTTAACCCTTCGTTGGTCGCAATATTTGGGCGCCTTGGTCGGTCGCATTGAGTCTGACAGACACACAAATTTACATTTATTTTATATAATAATTATTTTTTATTCATATAATTATTATTATAATTTTATATATGTATTTATAATTTTTATAAACATGTATAAGAGTATACATGTCTTCCTCAGATTCGCTGGAGAGAGGCTGCTCAGAAAAAGTTGTAGGTTCCAGAAGTTTTTTTTTTAATTTAAAAAGAAAAAAATGTGTATATATATATATATATATATCTATATTTTTTTTCGATGGGCCTTCTCGAACCATCTTACGTAGGGGAGGCGATGAAAATGCCGTCGCCTGATCAGTCAGATTGTATTGCGACCGACGGAGGGTTGAATAAAATGTTATTGTAGCTTGTGTGCTTTTCCCAAAATGTTTCTTTTTTATTTCTAATGTATTCTTATAACAACTTTTTAGATCTTTTTGTTGGAGCAACTTTTGTCTATTCATTTTTTCTTCTTTCGTGTCGTTTTTCCAACCATTTAATTTCTTTATTTTCAGTCTTATTTTTTACGATTAAAAGAAAAACTACGCGTCCTATCATAAAGTTATTTTGAACAAATTTGTGAATCTTTTTCGAATACACAATTTTTGTTCATTTATATTTTTTCGTACGTTGTATAGTTTGACCGCAAAATGGAATTTTTTATTTTTTATTATTTTTTGTGCGGTCAAAATTTGAATTATCGATTTTTCAAGAAAATTCAAAAAGTTTTCGTGTTAATCTTGTAAAATATTAAAAATTCAACGTTTTTTTCTCCTTCGACGTTTTTTCATATCGTGCCTTGTTTGGCTTAAAATGTTCATTTCTATTTGTTTTTTTGAATTTTGTAAATGCTATAACTCCGGTAATTTTCTTTCATTAAAAAAAGTCAGATGGGAAAATTGTTCGACCTTCTGGGTACTACTAACTACCGTGCAGTAGAATTTTAGAATTTCGAAATAAAGAGGGTCTCGAGAATTTTTTAAATGCACTCACTTTTTGAATTTTCATCGAAAATGGTTGGTTAGCGAACAAGACCTTCATTTCAGGACACTTGAAAAGAATACCAAAGCCCAATCCAATCTGTCAATTTTTTCAAAAGTTATCAGAAATGGTGGGGGGGGGGGGGGTGTCGAATTTTACACAAATCTAATACCTTCTCGGATGAGAATGTAAAAACAATTTTGTTATCAACATTTTATTGTAACTTCTGCCGTTTTTCCATATTTTTTATTTTTTTATTTTTTACGATATAAACCAAAAATACGCATTCTAGCGTGAAGCGGTTTAAAAATATTTTTATAACAAAAGCTTATAACAAATTTGTAGATCATTTTTGGTTGGACAACTTTCGTCTATGAATTTTTGTTCGTCTGTTGTGTGGTTTTTCCAAAAATTTAATTATTTTATTTTTAATGCTATTTTTCACGATTAAAACAAAAACCACGCTTCTTTGAAAAAATCATTCATGACTAATTTTTATAGCTCTTTTTTGTGTGAGCAACTTTTGTCTATTAATTTTTTCCATAGCTTGTTTCGTTTGTCCAAAAATGTAATTCTTTTATTTGCAAAGATTAAAACAAAAACCACGCATCCTATCAAAAAGAGATTGCTAACAAATTTGTAGATCTTTTTTGAATCCACAGTTTTTTTATTTCATCTATTTACATACCTTGCATCGTCTTTCCAAAGATTTAATTTTTCTATTGTCAATACTATTTTTTGTGGGGAAAAAAAAACAAAAACCACGCATCCTATCAAAAAGTGATCGATAATAAATTTGTAGATCTTTTTTATTTGCATAATTTCTGTTTCTTCATCTTCTTTCACGTCTTACATAGTCTGACCGCAAAATGGAATTTTTGATTTCTCATTATTTTTTTGTGCGATCAAAATTTGAATTTTTGATTTTCCAGAAAATTCAAAAATTCCTCATGACAATATTGTAGGGTGTTCAAAAATCAAAGTTTTTCTCATCCCGACTTTCTTTTATATCTTGCGTATTTTGGCTTAAAATGTTCATTTTCGTTTGTTTTTTTGGAATTTGTAAATGCTATAATTCCAGTAGTTTTTGCACAATCAAAAAAAAATTTGCAGATCAATTGTTGGTCTTTTTGAGTACTACGAACATCTGTACTTACAATTTTTAAATCTTGAAAAAAGTGGTCTCAACAATTTAAAAAATGCGCTTACCTCTTGAATTTTTATCCGAAATGCCTGTCTAACCAACCTGATCTTCATTTTAGGACACTGGAACAGTATAACAAAGCTCAGTCCAATCTGTCAATTATTTTGAAAGTTATTGCGCTAGCAGACTGAAAATCTACATTCATACATACACACATGCCCACATACATACAGCCAGACACATTCGTGATAACCTGTGTTTTGTGTTCAGAAGATCTCAAAACATGGATATTTGACAAAAAACAGGGGGGGGGGGAGGTCAAATTCAACACAAATCCAATACGTTCTTTGATGAGATTGTAAAAATCTATATTCTTATAGATTTACATTACAAATGCTAAGGGAACAGGAACTGCGCCAGAAAGTCGTTTTGAAATTATTGACAAAGTTTTGAAATTTTTGTTGGAAGTAATTAAAGATAAAAAACGGATTTGTATTTTCCCGTTTGTTTTAAATCCATATTAGTATATTTCCAGACTTGAAAGTAAAGGATAAACTCTTTACTTTAAATTTATTAATTAGTTTACGTCACTTCAGTGTTCTCGAATCAAATTTACCTATCTGAAGCTATTCGAGTGAACTTAAATTCAAATAAAATAACATTTTTTGTTTAATAAATTTATTTCACTTTACTTCTATGTTTCCTCGCCGTAAATGGATATTGGAGAATATCCATTTCAATATCCTTTTTCTATATTTCTTGAATATCCATAGGCTGGCCTGGAATGCTATTGAGGAAGGTTTGGGATATTAAAGCTTTTCACGTACAATATATTTCGAGTTTTCAATCGCCAGGATATCCCAAGTGTTGCGATTGATTACCCCAAAGACGATCCTAAAATCCCCTCGTTCTATTTTTGTGATGACCCAAGGATTTTGATATTTCAGCATTCTATGATAAACTGTAAATTTCCTGCAGATATATTCTAGATCCAGGCACATTTCCGGGTATACAATGTTCACTCCTTGGGGAACGTTCCGGCGGAACATTCCACTGGCATCTGATGGGAACTTACCGTTATTGTTATTTTAGCAACAAATGTCTCGTAAACCGTAAGACATAGGTAAAATGGATGTCATTTATGAGTTTTGCGTATTTTATATACTATATTATAGTATGATATCCATATTAAAAACTGACATCGATTTGTGCCTATCTCTTACGGTTTACGCGATATTCATCAATAATAATAAAAATAACGGTAAGTCCTCTTTAGAAAGTTCCAGGAACGTTCCGTGCCATTAGGCCATTAGCGTATTACCAGGATACCTAACAATGTGAAAACTAGGATATCCTGGAATTAGATTATTAGGGTCTGGATAATGCAAACCCCCGGTAACTTACATTTACGGCAATTCCTATCGCGGCAAGTCACATTTTCGGCAAGTCACATTTTCCGCATGTCACATTTGCGGAAAATCTCATTTGCTACAAAACACACTTGCGGAAAGTCACAATGCGGCATTTCACATCCCAACAAAATATCTGGTCCACAAAAAATGAGCAAAAAGTAGTGAGGGACGTCAATTATTTCTGCGACCAATAACAGTGCTGTGATCTAACCCTCCCTCTTCGTGGCGTTGGGAAGAGGTATGGGTGTAAAATGCATTATTCTTGTGACAGAGGACTTCAAATTTTTCCGAATGAGAAATAACGCAATGTGATATGTCGAACGAGTGGGAGGCAAGGGCCGAAGGCCCGATCCGGACACGAGTTCCGAAATATTGCCCGCGCCGTGAAAAGACATCTCCTCCTTGCTATGCATTGTATTTTTCCTGGCGGAGACGCGGAAAATGAATAGCGTGTTCTGCTGCGAACGGATTGAGCGTGATCTCTCTTTTTGAGTTGGCGAACCAAGCGCATCTAATTGGCACTAAAAAACGCAGAAAAAACGCGGTCTGAAGCTGTTTACATTTTTAGTCAGTTTCCACCGTTTTGTATTTCTCGCTGTTCCTGCCTGAAAACATCGGCATATCTCCTTCTCTTTCTAACCACGTGCGACCGCGCATGCGCCACAATTTTGTTCCTAGTATGAAATGTTGACCTCGCACCCTAACACCACTGTTCTACTGCGAGGTCCAACATTATATACTCGGTCCACGTACGCCGCTTGAAAAGAGAGATGTTACGCTCAATTCGGAAGCAGTATGAGTAGAACACGCTCATTTTCCGCGGCTACCATTAAATAGTATTTTACAATCTCCCTTGTGCATTAGGGAAGAATAAAAAACAAAATTTTTAAATTAAAAAAACCACGGAGTTCAAAAGTTTATTTATGCTACAAGTAGTTTATTCTGAACATGTTCAGCAAATAAAAAAAATAGCTATCACAAGCGTTTTGCAGTTTTGAACATTTCATTTTTCATTATTCTCAAAAAGATGTGTCCATAGTCTTGTTCATAAGTCAATGAAAAGTAAACCTATTTTTAGTTTCATGGTCTTATTTTAGAGGTTATATCTCGCAGGAGAACATGTGATTTTGTCCGATTTTTTATACTACTTCAATGGATTTTAAGGGCATTTAAAACGAAGGAAAACAAAAATGTTAGACATATTTTTTACTGGAATTATATCGTCTTGGAATTCAATTCTTCACTTTCATCATTCAGAATATATTGGCAATAATATTATTAGTGCTAATTCTAGTAGGCAAGAATTATAAAAATTTCTAAATATATTAGGTATAAAATAATTTTGGTGCTCTTCGCCGTTCAAAGTTCAATACGCTTGTGATAACTGGATTTTCGTTATCGGACTTAAATTTTTAGGACAAACTACTTATAGCATGCACATGTTTTTAGGCTGCGTGTACTTTTGATCTTATGGCTAACCTAAAGATATGGTAACTTTTTCCCTTTAGGAGATTCTGTAAATATCCTAGACACATTCCTGGGAGATCCTCAGGATATCCTTAGACATAAATAGTAAAATATATCCAATATAGTTTTGTACCAAGTAAATAGTATCTTATTAATGTCACGGGCATATCCCAGATTTTCTGAATGATCCTGATTATCATGGCGTCACCGCATGGATATTCAAAAAATATTCACGGGACCTGCTGGAAGGAAGAAGTTTTGATATACTTGGCTAGCTTGAATCTTTTTTGAGAAGTCTTTGGTATATTCAAACATTCCATGTAGGATACTCTGGTGATAATCAATGCTATAGATATTCGATATGTAATTTATTTAATACAGGCATTTCGCCCTCTAGAGTTTTATATGAATATCTCGCAGATATCATTGGGATATCACCTGAAATACGTGGAACAAAAACGATATATCCTTCAATATCCCTTATCTGCGAGGAAAATGTCATAGAAGTGTCTTTTTATTTTATTACCTAATATTGACAACCAATTGCGTCTAGTGTAAGAAGATTCAATTCAAGGCTAAATGGAGTCCAGAAATGTTCCCTTTCAAGACCCATTCGTGAAAGAGTGTAGCGAGTAGGCTACAAAAATAAAGGGCTGTATTATTGGTGGAAATTCGCTTTACGATAGGGAAATAGATGCCGTCGTTCGGCATTCAAAGGCTGTGAAATACGATTCGAAATTAAACGAATCGAGAGGACGGACACACCATTGCGAGAGTTGATGCGATAAAGCCCTAAATCGGAAATGCACTGACTCTCCGATAAAGCGATGCTTTTTGCGGCTTTTGGAGACGAATGATTCTATTGGAATACAGAAAGTTGCACTTGAATATTCACGAAATCATAATAAAAAACTGAAATAAATAAACTTTCTGTTTTTTGATCAAAATCTGTGTAGCGGTATTTAGAACATATAAACAGAAAAGCACTGAGCCATTTATGATCCTATCTTCGAATAGTTTTGTTGCAGCATTTTAATCCTCGCGAAAAAAAATTCATCTGACAGCGAGCAAATTTTATTTTTGCGTGGATTGAAATGCTACAATAAAACAATCTGAATTGAGGAAAATGAATCTCTGTGTTTTCTCTGTACCAAAGACGGTATTTGATTTCTTAATTTTATTTTACATACTTCATGCCACATTTCCTTTATAAAGTGATTTCTATTTCTTTCATTTTAGAATCAAGATCTCATTTTCTAATTCGTTGACTGCAGATGCAATTTTACCTTCTTTCTACTACGAAGTTTCTTCAATTTTCCTAGTCGTTCCATCATCCAACCGCTTTAGGGAACACACACTTCGCAGTAATACACGACTGGGAATAAATTTGCTAGAAAAGAGACTCGACAAAGACGTTTCGAAGAATCGGATTACGCGAAGTTTGTACAAAGAAGCGTTCTCTCGAAGCCTTTTATTTTGTCTCGGAAAGTCCACAGTTATTCGAAAGGAAACACCATTGACGACAAATCGTCGATGAAATTGATTCATTTCCTTGCGCTAACAACTTTTATTCGGGATGGAATCTTGTTTGCCTTCACGTTAGAATTTGTGTTTCCTTTTTCACCATGAAACACAATGATAGGTGTACTTTAGGGTGGCCCAAAAATTCGACTTTTTATTGTTGATAATGACTCCCCCCCCCCCCCCATTTTGTTCGTTTTCCTCAAAAAGAAATTTCGTACTTTTGTTTGTTTGTTTTGTTTGAACGTTAACCCGTGCCCCCGGGCTTTTGAAATTTACATAGGGCCTTTAATTGTGCTTTAAGTTATATTTTGAATAATTTCGAATTCTTTAAACAATTATTATTCGTTTGAACAATTTTTTTCCCTGTAAATTGTGAAAAGTTCTTATCATTCGGAATAAATTGTACAAAGTTGATGAATGTCAAGAGTAGTAGTTCTTGCTTAACTTATTTGGTAATTATTTAAACAAGTTCCATTT
The DNA here is from genome assembly GCA_932178445.1 of Andricus quercusramuli. Classification (NCBI taxonomy): domain Eukaryota; kingdom Metazoa; phylum Arthropoda; class Insecta; order Hymenoptera; family Cynipidae; genus Andricus; species Andricus quercusramuli. Next base: position 305,087 of record CAKNXH010002259.1, on the reverse strand, counting down.
GTTTAAACAATTTTTTCTCCCTAAAATCATAAAAATGTATCATTTTCTGGAAATAATGTCACACTTAAAGAATGTTGAAAGCAATATATTTTTTAAGGATGTTTCGTATATATTTAAACAATTTTGAATTGTTTAAAAAAATTTTCCTTCTTGCGCAAAGCGTGAAAAATTATTACTTTTTGGAATTAATTTCACAATTAAAGGAATTTAGGAGTAATATTTTTGACTGCGAAAAAAGTACATTGTCACGTGAATTGCTGTAATATTTCTAAGTTCACAGTTCTACACTTAACATTTTAATCTTGTACTTGGAAAAAATCCATAATTTGAAAAATTACTTCTCTATACTATTTCATTCATATACTTTAGGAAACATCTACATGCAAATTATTTTAAGATCACAGATTCTAATTGTCTACAGGGGTGATTTAAAACAAAAATAAAACTAAATATAATTTAGGAAATATCTACATGTACATTATTTTCAGTTCACAGATTCCAATAGGGTATGTTTCACAATTTCAGATAAGATAATTTTTCAATACATAATTTTAATCTCAACTCAAGGTGCGTCCTAAATTTTTTTTCCGTTGGGTCGTTTAACAGAAAAAAATTATTCAAAATTAAAACATCTATACATAACACCTACATACCCATCCACCTTATACCCATATACCGATCAACCTCATACCTATATACCTATTTCACTACTTTCCAACCGAGCAAGTCACGCCTACCCCGGAAGGGAAAAGGCTTAATGGTATAATAAAGGCGGGAAAACACTTATTCAAGTTGGTGTCACGTGGGTGCCACGTGACTCAGAGGTTCTCATAATATTATCAATGTGACGATGTGGCTTTGATGGAAACTAACGAAACTTATGATGAAGAAGTTAGGCCACCTAACTAACTGTTTCATTTTCACTCCTCGTATTTCTGCACTTACGAAGTCACAGTTACTCTTAAAATACTCCGATACCATAAATATATCTATTTTCGGTACATTTCCGCTATTGGCTTTTACGAAATCTTCATTCGACATTTTTTTAAACAATAATTTGCGACTTCTATTTTCGAAGTGCAGATAACCAAAACAAAACATCGACACAGAAAAAGATATTTGAGAATCACTGACACATAAGCTGTGATTGGTGGAAAATCAGACCCCTTTGACGTCAAAGGGACCCTCAAATCTACATCGTGATAGAAAATTCATACTTCAACATTAAATTAAAAATAGTAAACAATACGTAAAAAATATTTTATGGGCATTTTTAAAATTCGAATTTTATAAACTATAAGATACATTCATTGGAAAAATGATATCTGACTTTGGAAACAACCCTATTATCTACGGGGGTGATTTTCAGAGAAGTAAAACACTATGCTTTACTTAAAGGAGTCGAATTTGATTTTTTAAACCAATTATTATCATTTAAACAATATAAGTTATATGTTATGTGATAAGGAAATACTAAATGTTAAGTGACATAGTGTGAGTGATTTGAAAAATCTAGATTTTTCTCCACCTTTTCTATAAACAGGCGCAAGTGAATGATTAAAAGTCGTTTAAATAATTGCAAAATATCTTGAGCAAAAAAATATTACTTCAACATTCGTTAATCGTGTCAATAATTGCAGAAAAGAATAACGTTTCACAATTTACAGAGAAAACATTGTTTAAGCAAATTAAAATTGTTCAAACAAATTAACATTAAAAAAAATGGCTGAATATCCTTTAGAAAAAATATTACTCTCAACATCCGTTAATTATGCAATTATTTTCAGAAAATAATATCTTTTCTTGCTTCACAGAGAGAATAATTATTTAAACAAATAAAAATGGTTAGAGTAATCACAAAATATCCTTCAAAAATATACTGCTCTAAACATTCTTCAATTGTGTAATTATTTCCAGAAAATCACTTTCCACGATTTTTGGAAGAAAAAATTGTTTGAACAAATGTACATGGTTTAAATAATTACTAAATATGTTAAACAAAAACTACTGCTCTCAACATTCATCAACTTTGTTTAATTTGTCCCAAAAGATAATAACTTTTCACGATTTACAGGGAAAAAATTGATTAAATAAATAATAATTGTTTAAACAATCAAAATTATTTGAAATGTACTTCAAAACTCTTCACTTATTGATTGAAAATAATTCATGTTAAAAGCATGTCAAAAAATACCGTCTTTAGCCTGAAATTGATAGAAAATATCTATTTTGCATTTTTTCGGGCATCTTCCGGGCACGAGAAAAAAGGATTTGGAGTGTCAAAATTGAAAGTTATTGGGTGGAAATTATTCCCTGAATACTCTTTAAGAGGTGACTATACTTTAATTCACAAAAAGTTCATAACAAGTACTTCTTTTTGCCATTTTTTTGAAAATTGAGCTGTTTCATTTAAATCCCCATGTTAGTTTCAAAAGCCCATAGGCACGGGTTAACGTTGAAAAAAAATACGGAATTTCTTTTCCGAGAAACGAAGAAAATGAGGAGGTGGGAGGGGTTATCACAAAATATCGAAAGTCGAATTTTTACATGCATTAATTTGGACCACCCTGTGAATTGTTTGCTCCCATCAATATTTTATCCACTTATTTTTATTAATAATCAGTTCAAGTGAGAACTAGGAATTTGAAAAAAAAACTAAGAATTGTATTTACATCGCCAGATTAAAAAATAAAGGGATAAATACGTTCAATGCGAAGTTGAGCTTTCGTTCAAATTCCCAATTTTCGATAAAAAAAATCAACTAAAAGTGAGCGTTGCACCGCCACTACGTCAGCGATCCTATTTGCCATATTTTTTTCTCTACCTCGAAATTTCGCATGCTAAACTAAGCTACCTGAAATACAGTTGTTTGATCTTGAGGTTTTTTGATAAGGGCACTGGTAAAATATTTTCAGAGTCTTGTAGGCTATGTTTTTTTTATACCCTACACTACCCGCAGTTAAGTCTAAGGCTGGGTTTTGCACGCAAATAGGTGTTTCAAATTCAACTTTGGTCAAAAATCCGTAGATTGGTTTGATACACCTCTCTATACTCGAAAATTACATTTTCTAGGGATTGCCCTAATAGCGATTTACCATTGCCTCCTGCTGACAAGATTACCCCCCTCTGGCAGGGAATTGAGTTCCAAACTCCAGTGTACCAATCGGCAGCTGAATCAACTTGGAAATGAAGCAAAATGTGACGATTTCCGACAATCCAAAAGAAAAAGAGAAATAACAAAAACGTGTTCTCTCAAACTGTACCAGTGAAATTGTAACTGATGGAATCAGTATATTGAGTTACCACTAGTAAACCAGTAATTTTCCGATTTTGACTAGGTGAACCAGTAAGCGACTCAACTAAAAAAGTTACTGAAATATACCGCTTGAAAGTTGACACTTGGGGCTTACTCTGAGCGATGCGATGCATTGACGGAATGACGAACCTCCCCGCACACTCTAAGAAAAAGTCTATTAACAGTAAAATTACGTTCCTTTCAGAATGAATCCTTTAAAATTAAGCAGATTTCTTTTGTCCATCAATAGAATCGTTTCACTGTTTAAAGACTTATCCATTAAATGCAAAACGGAAGTAGTTTTACTGACGAACGATTTCTTTTGACTTTGAAAAGATTTCCTTTAACCATTAAAGGATTTCATCTGTTGGCTAGCAGAGAAAATGCGCCTGCGCATGAGTGATTTTTTTCACTGCACGATTTATTAATTAATTGATAAAGTGAGTAAAAAAACGTGCGAAATGAGGCGGAAAATGAATTTCTTCAAAAAATTAGGAATCCCAGATTGTGACGCGAAAACTTTGGAAGGTACGTGTACTGAAAGAACAGTTTTTGATTCGCATAACCTCACTTTATATTGACTTTTACGCTTTCGACAATCGAAGTATAAATTTTTTTTAATGCTTTTGTCAATCAAAAGTTCGTAAGTCGTTCTTTGTGAAATTATTCTTTAAAGCGTCGATTTTATATTCACATTGATTTTATATTTACATTCACCAAAGTTCGGCTTTTGTACATTTCTTGCACGTAATATCATGCAATGAGTTTTCTTTTAATGTTTAAATTATTCTTTCTCTTGTTCGACAATAGATTTAACTTCAAGATAAAAGGAAATCATTTTACAGTTAAAAGATAGCATTTGAAACGGCAATCCTTTAACTATGAAAGGATTTCCTCTCATGCCAATTTTGAATAGAAAATCCTTTAATATTGAATGGAATCTTTTGACAGTTAATAGTCTGTTTTTAGAGTGCAGTCGGACGAAATGTATTATACCATATTATACTGCAACTCAGCCCTCATTTACTTTTGTGAAGTTATTGTTTCTGAAATATAATGCAAAGGTGAGTGCAAAAGGACCTTAGAAGTCCCGTTCTTATTACGAGATTTCTTTTTTTTATGAGGGTTTGAGAAAGTGCTGTTTACACTCTTACATCTAATTTTATTACTTAGAAAAGAAGAAGTATGTTTCAACAATTTTTCGAATGAATCAATTGTTTATTTAACTTTTTTTAAAATTTAGGGTTCTTTGATTTTTTAAGTCCCAAAAGAAAGCTTGAATTTTTAACGGTTAAGAAATTTTATTCGAAGCTACCATGTTATGAGCTTATTACGTCCCAGAAAAGTGAGCGTTTAGATAGCCCTTTATCGAACAGTATCAACTACTGACAGGTTATGAGTTCTAAAAATGGCCACTCAATTACGCACAATGTATTTCATCAGATTTCATAAACTCACTGTATAAACACAAAAATATACCTCGTACCGAACCACTTCGAAAATTTTGCGCCATACAAGATTACCAATCACAACCCAAATAGCTGACTCCCATATCAATCATATGTTTTCATCTGAAACAATAGAATACGTGAAACCTTACCTGCAATTACGTCGAAGTTATAATATTAAATCTCTATACACTTAAAATCATGAAAAGGATAAATATGAGCTGGTCTTCGAGAAATTTGACAAATAGAGAGAAAAAAAAACAGAAGAATGTTCAGACAGTAATCATCAGTAATCATCATCGCTATCAAAAATCATTCACTTCGTAGGACGTTTTCGCACCATTTCGGTAAGGGCTCACAACTCTCAACATCTCACAAGGCTCACTTTTCTGGGGGCTCTACAGGCTCATAACATAGTGGTTTCGAAAAAAATACCTTGAATCACTCGTGGGGTTACACACGTCTTTACGCAGGCAATTGAATCTTCGCGTAAAGACGTGTGTAACCCTACTTGTAATGTAATATACTATTAAGTAAGAAAATGTACAAATGAAGATTTATTGAGATACAGGGATAGATGTAAAGAAAGTCCTCGCGTTGGCTCCAGCATGTTGCAGGACAGTTTTCGTGTATCTTAATTAAGTACAATTTATTCATTATTATCTGACATCATCGGAAAAGCTATTCAAAAAATGCCTGCGATATAAACAATATATCTTTTACTTTAGAAATGCTAGAGTTATACATTTACTTGAAATTGTATGATATATGAATTTGTATAATCAATTATTGATTATTGTCAGATGAGTAATATTATATTAACCCGTAGAAGGCACACTGGCACTGGTGCGAATTCGCACTACCGAAAATTTCAATTTTATAGAATTCGAAGGGAAATGAATTCAAATTTCACATGGAAAGGCATAGTCACTTTTCAAATTATCTATAATTTTCATGGTGGTAACGAACTTCAAAAACGGAAAGACCCAAGTCGCACCAGTGGGCCTGTAAAGAGTCCCAGGCAGAAATATTATATATAGTTTATATATAGTGTGAAGTATTATATATAATATTCATTTGTTTTATATAAAAAATGTATAAAACAAACGAATATTATATATGATACTTCACACTATATATAAACTATATATAATATCTCCGCCTGGGAGTACGTGAAAGAAGTGTGCCTTCTACAGGTTAAGGATTATGTTGTTATTTAAGTAATGAATCATTGATTTCCAGAAAATGATGTGAATTTCGAATTAACTACTTTAATGTTGAGATTTTTGAATCGCTTCTTCGATGATTTAGGATAATTTTAAATAAACGTAAATAATAAAAATAAATGGTAAAATTAAAAACTGTTCTGTCGCCTGTTGGAGCATGACGTCCTGATGCTAGCGCGAGGATTTCCTATACAGTCGACCCTTTATCACAATAAATCACAATTTGTCCATTTTCCTATTTAACATTTTTAATAGTAAAAAAATCAAGCTTTCTATTGGGACAGTTTAAAAAATTTAAAAACCTGGAATTACAAAAAATGCTGAATAAACAATTTATTAATTCAGTAAATGGTTAAATTTTTTCGCTGCAAATAATGAAATAGGATAAATGCGTTTAAAAATACTTTCTAAAACCCTTATAAAAGAATCAGATTGCCCTGATACTGAGTAACCTGGGTTGGAATTTCAGTGACACACTTTTGGATATTTCTACTATCGACATATAGAAATGGCCCGATAACCCAGTGGGGAGCACTGCAATGAGCTTTAGAGAGAGAGAGAGAAAAAAACATGTGAGGGGTAAAAGTGTCTCTTTTTCGATGAAGCTAATTGGTTGAGAGCATTTTCGATGGGTGGAGCTTGATGAAGCACAGGACCGTGCTTTGTACCGCGAATGCCCTACTAATGTGTTGTTTATAGTGTGCCTTTCAGAGTTCATTCAATTATTATTAAATGTGAATAAATATTAAAAATGGTGGCAGCCTGTGCATTTTGTGGGCGTTGTAAAGATGTTTTTGCAAAGATTGGCTTTCATACGTAAGTAAAGTTATTGCATAGTAAAATCAAAAATGTATTAAGAAAAACATAACCTCAAAATATGGAAGTATCCTACCTAGAGAAAGAGTGTCAAAGAATTCGAGACTTTGCAGCGTGCATTTCACCGCAGATTCTTATAAAGAATCCGTAATATCTGTTTACAATAAAAATATGAAAAAAGACGCAGTACCATCCATCATTCCAAACTAAGAAAGCTTAATTTTTCCCAAAACTAGAGTAGGTAAATTTTTATTTCAGAGAATTGATGAAAGCAATAAAAAAAGCCGAATTTTCTACAAAAAAATCTAATTTTGCACCAAATAGTTGAATTTTCTACCAAATCGTAAAATTTCTGGTAACAAAATTTAATTTATAACAAAATAAACACAATTTTTCAACTGAAATTATCAATCTTCGGCCAAAAAAATTAGCTTTGAAAGAGCAGGCCTATTTTCAAGCAAGGTGTTGAAATTTCAACCTCAAAAGATGAATTTTCAAAGTAAAATGTAATAGTTGATATTTCAAAAATTACCAGTTGAACAAAAAAAAAACGAATTTTCAACAAAATACTTGAATCATTAACTAAAACAGATTATTTTTCAACTAGCTTTTTGCATTCTTAACAAAAAATTGTTTTTCTTGCAAGAAAACGAATTTTCAAGAAAATACATCAATCTTCCACCAAATACTTAAATTTCCTACTAAATTGTTGAATTTTTTTAACTGAAAAAAATTGCAATCAAATTGTTTAATTTTGAAGCAAAAAGACGGAAATAATAAAATAGAATTTTGATCATTTGTCGACTGAATGATAACATTTTAAATTAACATTGAAGCTCATTTTTAACAGTTTTAAAATATAACTTTAGAAAACTGGAAATTCTGGTTAAAAAATAAAGTTATTTTTATAGAAATGTTAAACAGAAACATTTTAACTTCAAATACTTCAATATTAATGTTTTTATATAAACTTATTTCTTACAACAGAAATATTTTCAAACAAATGGCAAGAAGAATTAAAGGTTACCAAGTTCATTTAATAAGCTAATTTAAACATGACATTTTTCTTGAATGTTTTTAAGAATTCAATTTATTATAACCAATATTTTCAATCTATTATTTATAATTGTTTACCAAAAAAATTAACCATAGAGAATATTTAGGCAATGCGCGGGGCATCCGGCTCACTTGACACAGTCATGAAATAGAAAAAGGCAGATCTACCCCCTCAAATGTTTTCTCTCTTTCTGAAGCCCATTTCAGTGCTCCCCACAGCATTATTTGTCAATTTCTATACGTCGATGATTTCAACTAGTGAGATTTCACTGGAAATTAGTGAGATTTCACTGGTTCATTTTAAGAGAATACGGAAAACATATTTACAGCCAAATACAAATGCAGCAATTGTAAAGTAAATTCGACAACAGTGTTGAATTTGGACGCCGATATTTTCTAACAAGTTCTGAGCGCGTGATGTCTATCACTATATCAAACTTGTTTGTTTTATTCAGAATGAAATCATCAAATTGGAATACGGAGAGTGTCACATTTTATTTTAAAGTTTCTAAATTAATTTGATTTCTAGTGCAAATCGATACACAGCCAAGGTTCTGCTTTTCCAAATATGTTTACATATGCGGTAATATTTTTGAGAGAATTTTTGGCAGCATAATACGGAAGGAACCTTTGACTGGAGAATGGAATGCGTAGCACTCTGAAATTGTTGTAGCAGTGCCCTGATCTAATAGCCTCAAGGATACAGCCATTTTCTGATCTGCTAGTTGCGTAAAAAAATACTCTCACAGAAAAAAGATGAAACAATTGATGCTTAAAGACGAGCACAATTCGAAGAGTCTCAACATTGTTGTTTTCTATACAGCCATTTATTGACGTGACGCGGCGATGGCGCCCTATTGTGCATAAAATGCTGCACATTCGATAAGTCTCCATTGAAAAAGTTGTCGAATGGCAGGCCTTATTAACGTTCACTTTGAAATCAGCGCACTTTTGTGTGTTCGCTTAAATTCACTCGAGTTGTGCAGCTTCGAATGATGGAGAGCACTCGCCTTGTGTGCGTGTGTGGGGGTTCTTTCCGCTCGCTCAAGGAAAACAATGTGCTCAATCTCACCCCTTGCCTTCCCTGCACCTACGTAATACAAGAACCTGTCCTCTTCAGGAATAGACACCTTTCACTCAACATAAAAGTTCACATTGTACCGGAGAAGCAGCTCGCACAATTCCGTTTCGTTATTTTCTTTCTATTGCTGATGTGAGCGCCGTTGACGGTTCTTCATCTCAGCATCAGTTGCACCATTATGTAGCCCAGCACAGTGATGCCACCTACGAAATTTGTCCTTTCACTTGCTTTACCGTGATGCAACTCAGCTAGGCTTTCTGAAACACAGGAGAAAAGGCGTGAAACGGGATCCAGTTTTACAAACAAGAAGGTGGATTTCATCTGCCGAGGGTATTTTATGTAGAGTCACCAATTTCAATCAAAACTATAATGTAGGATTGAAAATTCGAGCACACCAAAAAAGATTGCGTTCACATATTCACAAATAAAAAGGGAGACAGTTAGCTGTCTCACTTGCCAATCTGAATATCGCTTAATTTTTAGAAAGTTTCTTTCGAAAGTAAATCGAAGTCGTGACATGTAACTCACGGTAAGTCATTCAAAGACAACAGTGCCAGAAACGAGTCTTCTGCGGACGTTTTTTTCCCAAAGGCAAGGCCTTTCCAGGAAATCTCTTCCCAAGAATGAAAATTAGAGCCTACTGCATAATGAAGAATTTGAACAATTCTTTTCAAAGGATGAGGTGTTCCTGAACTTTACCTACCTGCAAGAGCTCAAGTTGAAGCTATGTTGGAAGTCAATTCTTAAATAAAACATTTATTTCCGGGGCAGTACGTTTCAGGAAATCCCTTTCCAGTTTGTGAGAAGAGCGAGAACTGGAAAAGTGGAGTGTGACAGGAAGAGTTAGAGGGGCTAGAAAGGATAAGAGGGATTAGAAAGGGGAATGGAGATCTGAAAGAAGAAGGATTTACTAAACGTTCATTCAACCCTCCAATTTGCTGTATGACCTTTCGTTTAAACAATTTATTTAGGGCCGAGTTTCCATATTCACACGGCACTCTCATCAACATTTATAATGATTTTCAAATTCTATAAGAACGAACTTGATGTTAATTGCTACGAATTTCGAAGAAGAAAGCTAAGCGTATTTGAGAAAAAATAGTTCAGGTTAGAATTTCTAATCTGGCAAAAGATATTTGGATTCTTGTGGTATAGCTTCCGTTGTAATCATGTAATATTATAGCTTTTGTAAACTAATGTTTGCTTCGCATGTAAATAATTCAAGTTTCATAAGTAATGTTAAAAAAGGATGAATTTTGAAATGGACATTCTTCAAAAATGGAAGGAATTTCGTGGTCAGTCTTGTCCAGGGAAGACCACGTCTCAAGACATCTGACGCCTTTTTGTACTAGGAAGATATTTACTGGGAGACTCATCAAATATAACCAAAGACTGTAAATCTGAACTAAACTAGTAATTTCTGATAAATTTCGTTTTAGAACCCGTTTTTATTTTTCGAAAAATATTGTTTTTCTTCGGTCTATCAGTCCCATCAGTAAAGAAAAAGAATAAATAAAAACGATTCTAGTTCTTTAAACATCGTTCTTTAATAACCTTATCGACGTTTCGGCACACAATGCGGGCCTTCTCCAGGAAAAATTGCTTATCTAAAAAAATGTTGTTACAATAAGTTTTTTGTGTATTCTTTCATTGTTTGCGAAAGTCATGAACTTCATAAATATACATTTTTGTCATTACCTGTACTTAGTATGTGGAGTCAAACATTAAGAAAATTTTAAAAACAATGTCAAAACATTAGACGCTTTCAATGAGAGAATATAATTGTTCACATTTTTGTTTAGAGAATAAAATAATAAATATAATAAAACTGTTCTTTCTATTTTGTTGAAACCTCCAAAAAATAAATTTTCACGAGGCTCCAACTCGATATAACAATTACATTTTTGGTTTTGAGAAAGGAACAAGTATAATCGTTAAATACATCTGTCCACGAGTAATAGATATATATCTAATCTACATTAAGGACGATACTACAAGAGCGGCGATGAACAAATCAAGTTTACATTGACATTACGAGTGAGGAAACCGCGCCATAGCTCATGAAATTTGAAAAGAGAGAAAAGTTATTAGAGCAAATCAATGTATAATACATTGGTCAATTTTATTTATATCCATTGTTTCACTTTGAAGATTTATTGAAATTTTATTAAA
>CAKNXH010002259.1:236240-293983 GCA_932178445.1 Andricus quercusramuli | reverse complement strand
TTTAATAAAATTTCAATAAATCTTCAAAGTGAAACAATGGATATAAATAAAATTTACCAATGTATTATACATTAATTTGCTCTAATAACTTTTCTCTCTTTTCAAATTTCATGAGCTATGGCGCGGTTTCCTCACTCGTAATGTCAATGTAAACTTGATTTGTTCATCGTCGCTCTTGTAGTATCGTCCTTAATGTAGATTAGATATATATCTATTACTCGTTGACAGATGTATTTAACGATTATACTTGTTCCTTTCTCAAAACCAAAAATGTAATTGTTATATCGAGTTGGAGCCTCGTGAAAATTTATTTTTTAGAGGTTTCAACAAAATAGAAAGAACAGTTTTATTATATTTATTATTTTATTCTCTAAACAAAAATGTGAACAATTATATTCTCTCATTGAAAGCGTCTAATGTTTTGACATTGTTTTTAAAATTTTCTTAATGTTTGACTCCACATACTAAGTACAGGTAATGACAAAAATGTATATTTATGAAGTTCATGACTTTCGCAAACAATGAAAGAATACACAAAAAACTTATTGTAACAACATTTTTTTAGATAAGCAATTTTTCCTGAAGAAGGCCCGCATTGTGTGCCGAAACGTCGATAAGGTTATTAAAGAACGATGTTTAAAGAACTAGAATCGTTTTTATTTATTCTTTTTCTTTACTGATGGGACCGATAGACCGAAGAAAAACAATATTTTTCGAAATTTCATTAAAGACGACGGTCGAAAAAAAGGAGAGGCAAATTCTGGAGTTACTCCGAAAAATTTGTATTTTGGAGTTCAGCTCCAAGTTTCGCTTGGATTCATATCGTTTTTATTTTAGCAAAAATTACTGAAACCCACAACTGTTTACAAAATTGATTAATATAACGAGAATTGCGGCATGACACATTGCGGTATCTGTCATTCGAAAAAATTTAAAGTCCACAAAAAATTGGCAAAAGTGTGGGAAGACCCAGTGTGATTCGTCCCAAAAATAATGTTGTTCAAATCCCTACCCCGTTTTTGGATTTGAAAAAAGTTTCTGTCAATTTTTAAGAATTTTCAGGTATGATTCGAATGGTTGTAACAACTATAAAAATTTGTTTCAATAAACTTCGAAATACGTGTTTCTTTATTTTCATATTTAAATACCGAATCATTCTAACACCCTAATCTGGACCCTCGGCCCTCGGCCTCCTCTGGACAATTATCTCAGGAGCCCTTTTTTGCGCATACGGCATAACCCAGATCCTAAATGGTGTATATTCTCAAATTTTATTCCAAACTGATGAAAAAAGCTTGTGCTAGAATATTCGGGTTTAATTATTGAATTTATTCGTATCTTTCGTAACTGTAGTACAGAAGAAACTTTTTGATCCAAAGGTCAATCCCTCCAGGCAAGGTATAAGAAGAAAAGTTCTTAACGAGCTGTCGAGCAATTCAAGTCCGGCTCTTGCTTTGAGTTTGCCTTATCCAGGAGAACAAGCGATGCTGCTAATATTTCACGCTTAGACTCCTAAAAATGTGCTAAAGAGAATAATCTGCGAATTTTCCTACAATTTCGCATCATATTGCTGCCCATTTATCCCTTTGCATATATCTAAAGATCTCCCTTGAGCCATTAAATTCAAGTGTATGAATTATTCAGGCGCAATCAATGAGGGTCTATTCGCAGAAGCTGTTATCGAATTTGCAATAAATTTTATAGCGACCTCGACGACTACAATCAAGAAGCTTTGGTTGAGAATTGACCACTTTATAAGAGGATTTGTATGAGTAATTCCATTCCTTATGATATATAATGTCTAGGAATATGCGAGGACATTTACACTCGACGCGATTAAAAAACTTGCTCCCACTTCTCGCAGGATATCTCCGCACTTGGTTGCTACGAGTTTTGTACAGTGCGGTTTTTTAAGCCAACTTAATAAAAGAACGTGAGAATAAAATACACAAATTTGCAATTGACGTTTAGTGAAACTGATACTACAGCCGCGATGCAATTCAGGATTCATATTACAGAAAAGAGGTTAATTGTTATCTGTGATGATTTTCCCGTATACCGTTTAAACGGTATTTCTTTTCACGGGGGTTCGCTCGTGCTGCAAGTTCCTCATTCGTCGGCAAATCGCCTATTTTTCGTACTTGTATCAGAAAAAGCTTGGAATAGATGTTCATTACCTTTACCTATCTGCGACATATGTACATCCTTACGCGAAATCAGAAGATTAATTTCATAGCAGGTAAAAAATTCTAGAACCTATCAATTTCGCATGCGCCGTGAAATAATAAAACGGAAACAACGGAACGGCGATAAAGTGGGGTGACGGACAACTTTGCACGTAGAAAATTTGCACGTGCCCAACTGTGCACGTCGATGGCCGGACGGACAACTGTGCACGTCCATCTGTGCACGTCCAAGACCACAGGAGCCCATCTGTGCACGTCGAAATTTGGACGTGTACAGTTGTCACTTGGACAACTGTGCACATGCACAGATGGTACATGGACAACTGTGCACGTCTAAATTTCAACGTGCACAGTTGTCACTTGGACAACTATGCACGTGCACAGATGGTACTTGGACAACTGTACACGTTGAAATGTCGACGTGTACAGATGGACTCATGTGCACTTGACCGTGCACAGATGTCACTTTCCTAACTGTGCAAATGCACAGATGTCACTTGACCAACTGTGCACGTGCACACATTCCACTTGCCCAGCCGTGCACATGCACATGTGTCACTTACCCAACTGTGCACGTGCACAGATGAAACTTGCCCAACTGTCCACGTGCACAGATGGAACTTGCCCAACTGTTCACGTTTATTTCCTTACGTAAGGGTTTATACGAGGGTGATCCTTCGTATAATAAATTTTTAACAGTTAAAATTATTCAATCCTCCCAGATAACAATTGTGTACGCACGATGCGCGCATTGTGCGGGTATTCGTGCGGGTTATCCCGCACGTCGTGCACGCATATGATCACACAGCTGCGACATCAATTGATGCACACATGGGTCGCACGTCGTGCAGTCACAACGCGTGCGGGCAGATTGCACGCACAAAGTGCAGGTTTAATGGGAGGGTTGATAAATAATTTATTCAATTGTTTTTAAATGTAAAATAACAAGTGGTAAATGTATTTTATGTCGTTTATTATGTTATGAAAGTCGTGCTACACATGAATCTATTTTAGAGTGAAAATTGTACCTTTCATATTAATTAATTCATACAGCAAATATAAGATTCACAAAAAAATAGTAAGCACCTAATATATCAAGATAAAAATCTCATTTTTTTCATATTAATTGCAGGACTTAAAAATAATTTAATGTAACTTTAAGAATCTTAATACATAATTAATAATTTTACCAACATTTGTGAACATGAAAAAAGTTTTAAAAATCTGAAATATGCTCAAAAATCAACTACAGCTTAATTCTCAAAGATCAATCTGACCATTCTAAATTTGAGTTAATAATGAAAATAAGTTTTTATTAGACGATACTAAGGAGAAATAAGTATTTTTATATGAAACTACTATGATTTCTATTGAAATGCTACGCAACATTCTCAAGCGAAAAAGTATGAGGTTATGATTACGCATTTTGATAGTGCATACAATTTTTTATGTGTACATACCGCTAACGCAGCACGATGCAAAAGCTCTTATAAAAATCTACAATAACCTCAAATCCAAGAATTCAATAATGGATTAGATTATGACATATTTCATAAGATGGATAAAACTAGACACAATAACAAACGCCGGGAGCAGGAACGAAACAATGACTTCTTCTTTGCAAGTGGAGGAAAAATGACACATTACTCACTAGTCAAGCGAGCGTTTAGCGATTGTATTTACGACGCGTATCGTTGATTTACATCAACGATGTGGCGGTTCAATAATTAGTTTTTTTTTTTATATTTTTAATATTACGATAATTTTTAATTTTTCATCATATCAAATTTACGTAAATTTACGTCATCCCCGGCCATCACGGTGCCTACACTATGTGCGTCGCATAATATCAACACTGCGTGACAGCGTAATGCGACGCATTCTGCTCGCACTCTGGTGCCCATTACTTGAACGAGGCATGTGTTGGCAAAATTAATGAATTTTCGCACGCACGACATGCTTCGCATGTCGTGCGGGTTACATGCGTCGCACGATTGTTATCTGGGCTGGTGGAATGGAGTGTACTAACTTTTTGAAGTTTGCTTACAAATATTTCACAGTCTATTTCCATGAAAACATTCCTTCCAAATTATTATAAATATTAGAAAATCTTTCTTCAAATTTATTTTGCTTCCTCATAGAGAAAGCTTTAATTCATTTAATTTAACTTTCGTCAGTTGATAAATGTCTAATACAATGTTCTGAACCTTGTATTAGATATTTACATTTTGTGTGTGTGTAGCGGGCCTGCAGTTTTATATAGCGGACGTAAAGTTTCATGTAGCGGGCGTAAAGTCTCATGTCGGCCCGGCAGAGGAGTGCGCATGTCCGAACGTCACTGGGCTGGAAGCGGCCACATTATGCCTGCTTCACATGCATGCTATGGCGCGTTTTTAAGGGGGTCGAACAAAAAGAGATTTTCATATATCTATAATAATTTGAAAGGAATAATTTCATCAAAATAATATTTGAAATATTTTCAAACTAACTTTAAGAAAGTAAGGACATAAACGTGCACAGTTGGGCAAGGGACATATGTGCACGTGCACAGTTAGGAAAGGGACATATGTGCACGTTCACAGTTGGGCAAGTGACGTATGCGCATGTGCACAGTTGTGCACATGCACAGTTAGCAAAGTGACATCTGTGCACGAAAAAGTGCACAGGAGCCCATCTGTGCACGTCGAAATTTCGACGTTTACAGTTGTCCGTCTAACCAACGACGTGCACAATTGTCCGTCTGGCAACCGACAGGCACAGTTGGGCACGTGCAAAGTTGCTACGAGTAAAGTTGACCCCATCCCGGAGAAATGTACTGCAAAAAAATTGAAACGTAATTTGTTAATATTGAGCGATACGAATATTGAATGTAATTCAATTGTTTTCAAGTTTCAACATTGCTCAAAAGAGTGAACAAAACTGAAATTCTAAATGAGTTTGTAAGAAAATAAGGTGAAACAAAATTGCAAACCTTGTTTTTTTCTGTATCTACATTTCAACTTGAAGGAGCTATTGGTCACGCAAAATGTTGTTTTTTTCATAAATGGAGCACAATGTTTATTTTATAACCTCAAAAATGATGGTTTGTTACTATGGAGTTTCAAAAGGGAGAACAATTTTTCATAATCAAAATTTAGGGTAAATTTCTGATTTTCTTGTGACGCATTGACCATTTTCAAGCAAAGTTATGACAGTTACGGATGTTTCAACGTATTTGGTTGTTGCAGACGACAATTCCTTAACGTGAGGAGATTTGACAGTTAAGGGGTGATAGCAGGATACACAGGCCTCCATGCATTTCATATATCAACATTTTTGAATTAAAAAGTACCTTCTCAATGCCTACCGTGGCACAACATTCACCCCAACACAGGCAAAACCCTCATCTCATTTTTTGTCATTTAGGGTTACAGATGTAAATTATGATTATATTTATTTATAAGGAAATATTTTGAGTCATCGAAAATAACTGTAGAAAGTTAATTTATATTTTTACAATCATTTTATTGTGGTATATATTTATCGGTATGGTAACTTTAAACATCCAAAGTATTATGGATCTGAAAGTATAATAACCTCTGGATATATATGCATACACACACATACACACACACTTATATATATATATATATATATATATATATATATATCCACAAGAGACAGAAAATGACAGACAGTCACAAACATATAATGATAATCACTGATAAGGGTTTTGTTTGCGTTGAGGCGAAAGAGGCGCGGCGGGAGAGATTGAGAAGGTACTTTTAACTTATAAACCATGGGGAATAGACATAAGGAGAACAAAGTCACGTACATTAACTTTAACAAAAACGAGCATTTTCCTGTTGTATGTACATTGTACATTGTACATTGCCAACGGCAATACCATGCTGAAAACACCAGTTCCCGTAAGATCACTGAAGTTAAGCAGCGTTGGGCGCGGTTAGTACTTGGATGGGTGACCGTTCGGGGAATACTGCGTGGTGTTGGCCCGCTGTGGGTGTGGTGGACCCACACTGGTAGTATTTATCCACCTAGAAACACTACCCGAATCGGGTAGTGAGGCAATGAACTTTCGAGTTCGAAATGCTAATCAATTTTTTTTTTTATGTACATTGTACATAAAGCATCGAACTGCTAGAACTTCTCGAGCGCGATGCTTGTATAGCACTTTCGTATCAAAGTGGTAAATAATGCAAAATGTCAACATATCTCTCAAATCTTTTAAATCTTTTAAAATTCCTACGGTTCGGAAATGTAAATATCTCCCTCTAGTTATGCAATATACGCTTCGCTCGCAAGTTTGAGCGCGCCTAAGGCGCGCGACTGTTGGATCTCGCGCTTCGCGCTCGATTATATATTCACCTCGCGCTACGCGTTCGGACGTATTTAAATCGCGCTTTACGCTCGGTTTCTCTAGATTTTTGAACTTCGTGTTCTACTTTGATGGAAAGAAAAAGTTTATTTGCAAATATTATAAAATTATCAAAACCTCTACATGTGAAGTGATTGTTAAATTTATTTTTATTTTAGAATGAAATGGAACTTTATTTACTCAAGGTTCTATCGACCTTGAGGAACACATTCTCATCCAGACACTCGCGCTTCGCGCTCGATATGTGATTTGGAAATCATTTGAACCTTGCGTTCCACGCTCGGTTCTGTGCACCGTATGATAGAAATGAAAAAGTCACGAATAAAACGAAAACTACGCATCCTATTAGAACACGATTTACAACAAATTTGTACCTCTTCTTTGGATGAACAAATTTTGTCTCTGTAAATTTTCTCGTATCTTTGGTCGTATCTTGCATAGTTTGACAGCAAAATGAAATGATTGATTTTTAATTATTTTTTTGTGTGATCGAAATTTGCATTTTCGATTTTTCAAGAAAATTCAAAAAGTTGTTAAGAAAATATTGTAGGGTGTTCAAAAAGAAACATTTTCCTATTCCTGACTTTTTTCCATATCGTGCGTTTTTCGGCATAAAATGTTCATTTACGTTTGTTTTTTGTAATTTTGAAAATGCTATAACTCCGGTAATTTTCTTTTTATCCAAAAAAATCATTAGGATAAATTGTTCAAGTTTCAGAGTACTATGAATAGCCGTACATAGAATTTTCGAATTTTGAAAAAAAATGGTCTCAAAAATTTTCAAAATGTGCTCACTTTTCGAATTTTTATCCAAAATAGTTGGTGAAAGAACTTGTTCTTTCTTTTTAGGCCCTAAAAAAGTGTGCCAAAACACAACCCAATCTGATTATTTTTTCGAAAGTTATCGTGCCTACAGACAGACAGACAGACTGACAGACAGACAGACAGACTACAGACTGACAGACAGACAGACAGACTACAGACAGACAGACATCTTGGTAAAAAGCTTTTTTTCTAGCTCAGGGGGTCTCAAAACGTGGAGATTTGATGAAAACCGACCAAGTCAAATTTTACATAAAACCAATACCTTCTCATTAGAATGAGAATGTAAAAATGTAAGAATGAGAAAATTACAAACCGTTTAAAACGTGAACATGAACCGTTGCTGGTCGATCTGACATTGTGGTGAGAACACAAGTGTAGTTTCCACTATCTGTTGGGCTAACTCTTGCTATACTGAGTGTAGAATTAGCCCCTTCTTCCATCAAGTTCGTTTTGACACTGAAATCAGAAAACAATACAAAACATAAATTCGATTCTTTGATCAACCAGCCAATTTGAATCCTAAAATATCAAAACACATTTTTCACCATAAGATGAAAATGTGATATAATTAAAAGAATTATCAAAACTTCACAAATGAATAACCTTCTTATTTTCATTTAGCGTACATATTGTAATGAAAAGTCATCATTGACAAAACAGACGTCTGATGAAAATAATAATGTGAAAAAGTTTATGTCATTTGTTTAACTTTCCTTCTACACGTAAAGACATTTCATTTTAATATCTGGAACCACTTATTATCATGTATATTTGTTAGCAAAATACTCTCGCTTTCAATTTAGGACTATTATTTTCTGTATTTTTTAGATGCTTCCATATCCATAGAAAATATCAATACTCCATAAGCATTTTAAAATTGAAACCATAAAAATAGCAATTAGGAAAATAACAGTATTGTGAAGCTTCAGAGAGTGATTTCGTCTAAAGTAGCGGGCAATATTAAAGTTTGGTGTATTTAAGGATATTTGCGATTTAATGATGAGAAACTGTCCGGTGCACTTTGTTAGTTTCAGATGATTTGTGCTGCAATGCATACTCGAGATATAAAAAGTCTGGCTAACCGGGTAAACAACGGCGTTAAAGAGAGTGCTCACATTCCGCCGCACTGCCAAGGCTCTGCGAACTTTAATTGAAAAAGTTCTTCTCACAATTTGCTTATTCATTACATTCTTGAGCGGATGATGAGACGCAGATACCTGGTTGTTGTTTAACAAGAAACCTTTCTCACATGCTCCTTTCTTATCATTAGTTCTTTTTACCCACACTTTCTCACAGTCTCTCCCCTATTAACTTCTGTTCGCCGTAAGTACGTACTAATGAACTCGGAGCTACATCGTGGAAAACACAGTTTACATGCATTCGCGCCACGGCGGAAAAACACTGAGCTTGTAGGAACATGGAACTTCCTTGAATTTTAGCAATTCTGAGTAGATATTAGCTAAGAACTTAATCTGATGTGTTACCTGAAACCTGATGCGTAATAGATAATTGCACAAGTCGCACATACTGGATTAGGATCTCAACTTATTGAGAAAATGTGTTTATGACAATGATGTGTATGATTAACCCCCGTGAATGCACTATGGAACACGATTTTCAAAATTTACATTAAATGAACGTTTTCTCATTAATCGGTATAGATGAAAACGAATCATGGCTTGTTAAAAACTTGTTGCTCCAGTGACAAATGTTCATCACGTAAAATCACAAGATTTTTGAGATCACAGAAAAAAAACTTTTTATTTTTAGTCAGATAATAAAAAAAGCAAATTTAATGAAGAATTTGCCTCAGTTAAGGTGAGAAGTGAGATCTGAAGAAAATATGATACAGCACAAGTTACTCCAGTTTCTTTTTCTGCAATGTGGCTTCATTAAAAATCAATTTCTTGGAGAATACCAACAATATTTGTACTATTTTTCATCGAGTTCCAGTGTCCCTCGACTCGGTAATAATACAAAACGTCTTCGGTACTTTAGGATCCAAAATATGCTTCAGATATTTGCTCTTTTACTATAGGATGATGGGAACGCGGTTTTAGAGATGGATGCGAGTGAAGATTGGATGATCAGTTGAAGGCCAAGCAGATTTATAAGAGCACTAAAACGAAGATTTAATAGAGACACAGTGAGTTAATACAAGCGCGGACGGTTAAGAGAGACCGGCGTCTGACCTCAACAGCATTGCACCACTGAACCACGGGGTAAATCTTACAGAACGTCAGGCCGTCCTGGGGAAGAAAATTACAATCTTCAGTTTGCCGGAAGGTCTGTTTTCCTGCAATCCTCAATGCGACATTCATCCTTATGGAAAAATGTAGATAGCAACTTTCTCCACCAGGACAACGAAGATAACAAAAGTAGGAACCCATCTACTGTAAGACTCGCCATGTTTTGCGCTGAGCACTGTCATACTGATTCTTTTGTTGAATTCGAGAACTTGAAACTAAAGAGGCTACCGAGTAGCAATTCTTGATACAGAAAATAAGTGATATTAATGTGTCGCGTCAGTTTTCTGAGATTATAGGTATTCAAACCTCCTGAAACGCGCATTTTCTGCATTTTGATAACCTATTGCGTAAAGTAACACATTCAAGGAATTATTGACTTTCGTTGCATGTAAGTATAGCTTAAGTGAAGTGAACAATTATTGAGCAGAGCAGAAAAGCCACATTTTGTCACACATACATGCAAAATCCTTGTTTGGCCATCGTTTACAGCGATCGGAAATGGTAAATTTCACATCGTTCGCAAAGGCGATGAGCAAAATCTTCAATCTCCAACATTGGTAAGCAAAATGCTTCCACCGGTGAAAAAAATGCTGTTAATGGTTATCAAAACATTTTCCACGCCACTTATACTACTAGTGTCATCTAGCGTCGTGAACGGTTACTATGTTAACATCGCGTTGGGTCAGTGAGATTATATTCGATGCCTGTAAACAGTAGGCAATCTCAGGTTTGGCATTGTAATTTATGAAGGAAAATATTATTCGATGCACAGGACCTCACAGGAGAGTGATCATCGTGAGTGTGAAGGCCCAGCACGAACTCGAAGGCTAGGCGAAACCGATCAGTATGGTGCCTACGAAAAAAAAAAACTAAAGAAAGCGAACTCCGCATACTTTTAACTTTTCAAAAATGACAAATCGAAGTGTAAAAATTTTGAAATGTTATTAATATGAAAGCTAGCTTAAAATGACTTCAATGAGTGGAATGCAGTATAATGCCCCTGGATGTTAATCAGGTACCCGTGTGGAAAAGTCTACTGGGGCCAGACTGGGTCCCAGCCAAATTGCCCAAGTTCCAGTTGGGTCCCAACTGGGAACCCCAGTCTCGCCCAGGTGGGCTGTTCTCTGGGTTGTAACGCTCAGACCAACTAATGCCCAGATTGGGGTAACCAGCTGGGTCCCAGCTGGGAAATACTTTTTACGCCCAATTAGTAAAAGAAGGGTTTTATTTTAAAAAATTGACTCTTTGATTGCTGAGGTAGAATTCGAAAAATTCGTTTGAGGCAAAAAGTATTAGGATTAGATAGTTGTTTACTCTGGCAGAAACACTTCAATTGAAAAAAGATAAGTCGTCTCATAACAAAATTGAATTCAAGTATTTATTGAGTATATAATGAGGCTATGTAATTTTGAGGTTAGACTGCGAGTAATTCAGCATTGACAACATTTTTAGCTTTATTAAATATGCAACGTCACATATAGAGATAATAGGTATTTCTGAACTAGATAATTAATCATTTTTGAAATCTAAGAGTCAATGCTATGTTATTCGTAACTTACCATGCTCATCACTATCGTCACTCGAGTCTTTTTCAATGTTTTCAAATTTACTCCTTATTATAACTCCACTGATCGCTCGATATTTTCTCACACGTAAACGTAATTTATTATTCGCACACCTTTTTCACTTAATTCACCCATTGTCTGTAAAAACTAAATTTACTAATAGTAACTGACAGCGACTGAGATTTCCATATGGGACCCGACTTGTTTTCTACGGCGGCGCACACTATATGGGAGCAACGTGGGTATACCCGGTATAAGTCCAAACAGGACGTAAACACTCTTTGGTTTTATTGGCTCAAATTTCCATAATTGAGAAATCGGAATAACTAAAAAATGTATAATATTAGTGGGAGATTGCCTTCCGCCTGTAGTATAATTAATATAACTCGCTTTAATTAATTAAACTTTCTACCCGGGACGCCCAGCTGGGACCCAGTTGGCGCCCACCTATTAACTGGGCTTAATTGGGCAGATTTCCACACGGGTAATGACAGCTGTTTCGAAAAATTTCATTTCTTTTATGTAGCAGAAGGTGAAGAAAATGTAAAAGCCTGGCAAAAACCCATTTAAGTGAAAATTTTGTTGTAAAAGTGGAACACGGCTTGTGCGAGTGACATTAAAAAAAAGGAGATATTTTGTGGGTATGAAAAACGTTTGTAGAGGATGGTGTCACTATTCTGGGAGTGTTAACTATAAATATAAAGTATTTATATTAACAAGAATTCATTGCTGTTTAATTTTCTGGTAATAATATTATTGTTATTCATATAATAATTGATGTATGTATTACAGATTGAAATTATCGAAGGATTCATCAATTAAAATAATAGTTAAATTTGAAGAAATAAATTAAGAAGGTATCATTCATGCATTTTATTCTGAACTGGAACGATATCTTTATTTTCTTAAATTCTTCTGGTGGAGATATAAAAAAATTAAATAAAAACTATGTATTTTATTAGAAAATATAGAATATTTTATCTTAAACTCAAACGATATCTTAACTTTTTTCATTCTTTCGTAGAAATAAAAAAAAATTAAATGAAAACTATGTATTTTAATACAAAATATGGAACTTATTATCTTAAATTCAAACAGTACCTTTACTTTTGAAATATCTCTTGTAGAAATATAAAAAATTGAATAAAAACTACGTATTTCAATCAAAATGGAGAATATTTTATTTTAAACGGGAACGATATCTTTATTTGGAGAAATGCTTTCGTAGAAGTATGGAAAATTAATTGAAGACTGAATTTAAATGAACGATATTGAACATTTTATCCTAAGCTGAGACGATACCTTTATTTTTGAAAATTCTTCCGTATGAATATAAAAAAAAATTGAATAAGAACTATGTATTTCGATGCAAAATATCGAAAATTTTCTCTTTAAATTAAGGGCATGTGATTCTCCGGCCTGTGGTAAATCTGGTTCAGTTCCCCCGGGTTTTTGTCCACAAAAATTAAAAAATTTCAAAACTGAATTCGGAGATGCTATAGAATAGTATAACGGATGTCCCCGAAATCTTTTTCAAGGGATTATAACAAAAAAAAAACATTTTGCTAAATACAAATTTTTTGTTTGTGCACGATGCTGTCAGTACACATAACCTCAAAATACACACACATGAATAAAATTTAGCAAAATTAAATTTTTTCAAAATATTCTACAAAAGAAGAGTTCGGGGACGTCCGTTAGCATGTTCGCTATCATTTCCCAAATTTTTAAGGCAAAATCTTTATTATTTTAGAAAAAAAGCCGGGGGAACCTAACACTGCTAAAATCGATAATTTTCTAAGTATCACATGCCCTTATGCTATATATTTATTTTGAAAAATTCTTCCGTGGGAATATGAAAAACTACATAAAAATGTACTCCAATGAAAAATATGGAACATTTGATCTCAAACTGGAAACATATCCTTAATTGAGAAAATTCTTTCATAGAAACATAGAAAATAAATTGGAGACTATATTTTAATAAGAAATATTGAGCATTTCATCTTGAACTGAAACGATATCTTCATTCATTCAATTCTTCCGGAGAAATATGAAAAACTTAATAGAAACTATACCTTCTTGATTTTTTGAAAACTATTATTTTGATTAATTAATCCTGCGAAAAATTAATTAATTCATTCATTCATTTGTTCATTCAATTTAATTATTTGTTATTGTATTAGGGTTACTTTTATTAATGAATTACTTATTTATACCAAAATATGACATTGTTCTTATTTTAATATGTTATAGTATATAGGGGGCCCAGTACTGAGGGTTTCTGTTGAATACGGTTACACAACTCAATAAGCAGTCGCGGACAATGGTCCAGGGATGGTCCCGAAGAAAAACCCCCCAAGTCAAGGCGTTAACAACCGTGTCGAAGACTGCTTGGCACCAGGGTGTGGTTTTCCATACGGTGTCTCTGGGATACCAAATCGCTTCCTAGGGGATGCAGACCTTAACCCCGCATGCGGGGCTCTGAGGGGGTGGATTTTTACTTCCCTAGCTACTCGTGGGAACAGCATGCAGACGAATCAACCAAAATTAAACCGGAGTGTGTGTGAGGAGTTGGGAGGAGAATTAGACGTGGTGGAGGAGTATGGCAACAAACAGGGGTCGTATGCCAAGCAAGATGAAATGTGGGCGACAATAGACATGGAGAAGTGTCAAAAACACGTAGACTAGTTGAAGGATGTTCTGGCGAGGATACAGGCCTTCTGCGACACGAAGCTTAATATGTTCATGCCAATCAGGCATGGACTGAGTGAGGCGGAAAACGTTTTGGGCAACCTGGAACACAGGATACGCTCCCTGAGTTGTTTTTATCCAGGGCGCGTTAAAATACACGAGAAAGGAAGTCGGAAAGAAA
Organism: Andricus quercusramuli; assembly: GCA_932178445.1. Lineage (NCBI taxonomy): Eukaryota > Metazoa > Arthropoda > Insecta > Hymenoptera > Cynipidae > Andricus > Andricus quercusramuli. The sequence goes on along the minus strand of CAKNXH010002259.1, from coordinate 279,908 downwards.
TATAAGAGGAAGGCCGATGTAAGCAAAGACACAAGCCAAAGCGGGACTCAAAGCAACGAAGCTGTGGAGGCTGCCACTCCCCAATTTGGGAAGCGTGAGAGGGAGCCTTCAATGAGTCCCATTGAGGCAAGTGACACAAGGCAGAAGGCCAAGAAACAGAGGACCCGCATTACCACTGTGGCGTCCTCGACTCTGAAAAACGAAAGCGTGGGGGCGACAACAGCTGCGCCAAAAAACACTTGGGAGAAGAATGCAAAAAGGAGAACTCGATCCGAGGCGGTCTTGATAAGACCGGCCAAAGGCTCGAGCTATGCCGAGGTCCTCAAAGACCTGAAAAGAAGGTGAAGCCGGACACCCTTGGTGTCAAAATCAAGGGTGTCAGGTAAACCCGACATGGGGGGGGGGGGTTCTCGTGGAGGTGGGACCGGCAGCGGATGGCAGATCCAAGCGGTCGGCGGCCATGAGGCACGCGGTCGGTGATGGGGAAAACGTGCGGGAACTCGTTCCCCGCATCAAAGTCGATGTCTTGGTCCTCGAAACGACTACAGAGGCGCAAGAGGAGGAGGCTGCTGTCCGAAGCCACTTCGATGAAGCGGCGAGCGGTGAAATAAAGGTAAACTTGACGAAGAAGGCCATCAGAGGTAATCTGAAGGCCTTTGTTGAGATAAAAGAGGAACTTGCGTCGAGGCTTCTCCGCACGGGACACCTTAAAGTGGAATGGGTGTCCTTTCGCGTGCAAAAGAAGGCGGAGACCTTAAGGTGTTACCACTGCTTAGGCTTTGGATACATGGCAGCGGGCTGAAGGGGTTCAAACAGGACAAATGCCTGTTGGAGGTGCGGCAAAGGGGGATATAAGGCTGCGGCGTGCGAAAGTACGCCGGAGTGCTTCCTCTACGCGGTAGCAGAAGGAAAGTCCCGGACCGATCATCAGCCAGAGACGATGAGGTGCAGGGCGTTCAGAGAGGCCGCTTCGATGGAGAAGCCTCAGGCATGCGCTGCCTAACCGAACAAGCCCAAGCAGGATGCGGAAGGCCGACGAGCCCGTTGTGTGGTACCACCACACTGCTGAGGACGATGCGTGCATCCTGGTTGGATGATGGTTTGAAGAATGCTAAGCTGGCAGTCAAAAGTGGAAGCCAAAGCACGGCTTATTGGCCTTACCTCTTTTTTGAGCTCCTTTTGCGCTGTGATCCTGAAATGAAAATTACGTACTGGACACGTTGCCCCTTTCCTTCCCTTTCTGAAAAGGTCATGAAGTCAACCGAGTGAGAGAGGAGTGGGGAGAGAGTGACGTTGACTCAGATCAGCTCCGGGCAGTCTCTTCACGGGACTGAGTTCGAGCGTTTTTCTGACCGCGGGACTGAGTTCGAGTGCAGCCATCTTTCCAGTCCTTCGATCCTTAGCTGATCTCATCCATACCGGAGTAGAGGCAGAGTTCGCTCAGTGCAAACGTGCTCTCCTCGGGTTTCGTTCCCGGGACCTACGCGCCTGCGTGAATCTTTTCACGATTTCTTTGTGGAGCGAAAACTCCGACATGGAGAGATTGGATGACGCCTCTTTGAAGCTACAGTTCATCCACAGAGTATATCTCTTAAAGAGCGCATTCACAGGTTCACTTTTGAGTCGCTCGGGATTTACTCTCAGTCCCTGTTTGATACTCGTGAAGAGCCACCGTGTCATGAGCTAAGTTATCAGATATGATTGCGATACTTCCGTGCTTGCGCTCTCAATCTCTCTTATGATAAATCACCAGAGTGAATATTGTAGCTTGGTCGTTATTCCAGTGGAATGATTGCGCTGCATTCTGAAATATGAAGGCGTAATTCTCAGCGAAATCGAAGCAAATCAAAAACTCCCCAGGCAATACATTTTTTTTCAGGTTTTTGAAAAAAGATGATTGCTCCTTTGACATAAAGTAACGAGTTTTTAATTTCAACAGCCTTTCACAGAAATCATCTAGGAATTCATCAGCATCCATTACCAGAGTCTTTAGAGTACATCTGTCGGTCTGTAACCTATCAAATTTCACTTCATCAATACAATATTCATCAAAAGCTTTTGTGATGTTATCTTTAAAGTTTGTAGTACCTGGAGAGTTTCCACACTCTACTAAATGACAGGAACTTGAAGAGTTAGGACATACAATAGCATCCAGACAGTCGTGATAATTTGTGAGCTCCATGTTAGTATCCTATGTTAAATGTTGAATATTTATTTCATTCAACATCAACTTGAAATTCTCATGATGCACGCAAACGCACACATTATGGCTGCCACTGCTTTCTGCCAGAACTCAATGACGAGGTCTGAATTTGGCGAATTTCGAAATACTGATCTTCAAGCCTACGTGTTCTGACGTAAATTGAGCATATAACTCGTTGAGATTACACAGTAGTCATCTTTTCTGAACATGTGAACGAGTTCCATCATCATTCTTGACCGACATGAAGTCTTTCATCCCTGGCATCATTCGACTTATGTCATCGCGTTGATAAAATGTTTCACTAGAGTTTCAGTTTCAGGAGTCAATACTCTTCCTCTTTTTGGATTCGGAAGCGTAAGAATTCCATGCTCTGAAACTAATTTTTTGACATTTCTGGCTTTTATCTCTGATATATCGAACACCTGCATCATTTTTCTTCGTCCCCAAGATTTTGGCGCAAGCGAAAGAAGTTGAAATTGTTTTCGAAGATCTTTGCAGGCATTACATTTTTCGATGATTTGACCAAGTACTTCAACACCAGCTTCATGATATTTGCTCTCACACTGCAGCTTGGTGCCTAAGACATCGAAATCTTCTTCGCTGTCATATAGCTGATCTTCGTCATCGCCAGAAATCATTTCATGAACCTCAGTATCTACCTTATCTCTACCAGAAGGCTCTGCAACATCTCCAGAGTTCAAGGATGATATTCCCGCTAAGTTGATGAGTTGGTATCTACATGAACTGCAAATTCGAGCTCCTTCTGGTAGTGTAAGGAATTTCAAACGCAAGCCCTGAGAAACACAACGGAGTTTGAGCTTAGATGATTTATGCCTCACTTTTTTTAAAGGATGAATACATCTACTCTTCCGAATTTTAATCACTTTTTCAGAGGGCATCGTGCAAAAAGTATTCCTCTTCAAATTGAAAAAGAGATTTTTAGGTGAGAATGACCAAAGTCACGATGTATTCAGAAATACAATTATGAGAATAATAGATGAAGGAGAAAAACAATGAGAAAATAAAGAATAAAATACACCAAAGCGTTGCACAAAGATCCTCGCCGTGAGCGCACTAGGCGAAATCGCGCGCCACCCACCCTATCATGGCATCTTGTTTACGTATCGTTCTATTACTCGTAAACGAATTAATTTTCCACTCTGGAAATCGGTAGTCTTATAGGAAAAAATCTCAGCTTCCTTTTAAAACTATTTTCAAGGAAAAAAGAGCCCAAATTTGAAAAAAGTTGAATTTATTTTTCATTTCCAAAAATTCGGATCAAATTTGGACTTTTCTTGAAAATCGTTACCACCATCAGAAAGTTCGTGAAAAAATCTATCGAAAATATGGAAAGTGAAATTTTGTTTCAGGAAATAGGACAATAGTGACAAATATTTGAAAGTAAGACTTTGCCTAGAAAACCCGAAAATTGTACTTCCTCCACTTTGATAGATAATTATCAAAATAAATTAAATTTTCGTGGGAGAAGTACTATCTGATAGGCCCCAAATACTTCATATAACTTTGATGAACAAATTTGAAATTTAATAATAAAATTTGGTTTAATTATTTATGAGTTTAGTTTTGTTTCGGAAGTAGAAAAATAATTTTAATCCATTTTCTCCATGTTACGATTGAAACCTATCATATTTTCCGCAGCTAGAAAAAAAATTGGAACTGACATTCATTACAAATGATATCAATTACATTAATTTATAACTAATTTTGCCTATGTTCTCGCGCTCGCAACATCCTGGAATGCATCGATGAAGCCCACGAAACCCTTTCTTATCTTTTAAAATTCGTGACTATATCTCAGGATAAGGCTACTTTAAATAAGTGGCTCAAGTTAGTGGTCTCGTCAAATAAAATTCTGTCAAGATTGGATAATTTAACTCTGATCACAACTTATTCTGTAATTTCTTGTCCAGGACAACTAATAAGATTGTTCTGAACAGTCCCACTAATATATGTGACTCCAAAAAAAGGATTTTTCAAGTGGTTCTCGAGGTTCTTATCTCCAGAGGCTATACGGAACAAGAGCAGTTCCTCAAAATTACAGTACCCTCCCACCTATCGCACTACACTCTGTTCCACGAGATTTTTCAAATAGACTGACCTAAGCCTTTTCGTAAATTTTTTTGTAGCCTCACTCAGGGCCAGATGAGCGTACCGTACGTGACAGTTAGAATAGGCCATAAATATTAAGGGACTTTCCAGCCAAATACTCACGCCTGCGATTCCCCTTTTTTGACAAGCTGCGGCCAGGGAACGAAATTTCGTCGTTTTAGAAATTCGTTCTCTCGTGGAACAGAGTATATCATTTTTTGTGTCCTCCCCTAGCCGCTTTGATTCCACTACCGACTTTATGAAGAATGTTGGCATTCAATGTATAACCTATTTGATAAGTTACTTATAATTTATAAATGGCTATCAATTCTAGACAAATACCTCCAGAGTTCTCAAATTTCTATATTTTTCTGAATAAACCTTTTAACAAAGAAGAAGATTCTTGAGTTTGGCATACAAAATTAGCATAATAATCTCCAAATTTTCTGTGCTACTTGTTTCCTCAACTGACAAATTTTGACCATAACTCTTGAAAATAAATTAGATTTTCTCAACCAATCAGATATAAGGATAAAGCGCAAGAGAAGAAAGATTTTCAATGTGGCGAAAGCCCTCACCTAACGTGAATCACAGTTCAAGACGCTCGCGATATGTGAGCGGGTACTGTACCTTAATTCACAATACTTACATAATTGTTACCTTGTTTAATGAAATTTAGATTTCCGTCGTTCTTTTGTCCTCGCAAGGGAATATCTTTCCCATGAAAAAAGATGATACTTTATAAGATTGGCTTTAATGTGGCTCTGTTTTCTAGGACTTCAGAAAATTCTTTTCATTGATTTGACTCATACATTGCATGCAGGATTATGATAAGATACAAGCCATTTTTTGCGGCTTCTAATGAACTTTTATGATTTAAACGTTTGCTGTGAGTCTCCAAGTCACCTTCGTTCCTAGTACGTTTTGCAAAAACAGTGAGAGGTGTAGTGACGAATTTCAGTAGAAGAGTTGTATTGTGCTGTTTGGGCCAAATGTATTTGTGAACTAGGGGTAATACTTACAAAAAAGTCCCTGTTTGTTCACAGAAAACATAAGTCACTTATATTGCACAAAACTTTGAAATTTTACAGTGCTTTTTACTGTTTTCACACATTTAGGGGAGGGTGGGGCTACTTTGATCACTAGCGATTTTTTTTATTGAGTTTATACTTTCAAACCGAATTACCGCCAAATGTTAGTTCTACTTGTTACCCAATTTCGCACATGTCAACAATTGTGTGCATGTGTTTGTTGTCGGGAAAAGTCTGTTACAAACAAGGAATATTCCTTGAAAGAAGAAATTACAGTTATTCCGTAAGTACATGTATGCTCACATATTCCTACACTAACGTTTTTGCGAAAAAAAATTTCTCTAATTTTGGAGCGGATTTGCAATTTGGTCATAACCTGTGACTTGTAGGGCTACTTCGATCACTGTTTCTGGGCATACTTCGATCAACCTGTGGATGAGTTTTATTTTTAGAATATTTCGCGTTTATTTTCATGACAGACAAATCACAGAAATCATCAAATTTTTTGGTTTTTAGATATATACAAATGTGGACAAATTTTGTATTACTTAATTTGTAAATGTACTGTTTCATGTGGCGGTTTTCTATCAGATTTGAATCAATATTGAGTGTAGTTTATCAATTAGAATGTTTCTTAAAAAAGCTTCGCATAGCGAGGAGGGGAGGAAATCATAATTTGTCAAAATTTGCGTCACGTGATTTGTGGGTAGATAATTCATTACATCTTTTTAAAAATTTATTCTCACTGATTTGAATTATTTTTCGCTTCATTATCATTAGATGTCAAATTTCTTAATTTTGATTTGTTCAGTTTTAATTTTTTTCAATTTAATAATCTGATGTGTAATTCAATTATTTCTTCATGAAGTTGAAATCAAATTTGAACGTAATTTTTTATTTTGATTCCATTTCATTATGCAAGTGGTGAATTATTATTATTATTTGGTTTTCTTTAATTTTATACTTTTCGATTTGCTCATCTATTGTGTAATTAAAATGATTGTTTATTACATTGTAATTCATTTTCGATGTAGTTTGCTGCTTCAGTTAAATTTTTTTTTTACTTGCTTATACTGCAGATGGATGTTGGCTATTTTAAGTCACTACAAATAAATAAAAACATTTGTTCACTTTCTTTGAAAAAATCCTGTTTGAAAAAATCATCGAAGTAGTCCCTGTCTCCTCTACTATGTTTGGAAACTCTCCCTAGGGATCGCGGGACCTTGTAGCTGGTGGCCCCCCTTTAGTCGAGGCTGACACGCGGGAGTCACAGAGGTGTCTTAACGGAGACTCCATAGGGGCAAGCCGACCAGGAGCTTCTAAGAGACTTCTAAGTTTAGGGGAAAGTTCGACCTCACAATATTTATTCCCGGGAACTGCGTAAGTTGAATGTGGCCTCCTTCAGCATAAAAATCTAAATTTTACCATTAAATTATTTCCAGCCTACTTTTTCTTCTGCTAAATAACGTGAAAGCGAAAAAGCGTTTAAAAAGTGAAAACTTCGTCATAAATGGACCTATGGTTGGATGAATTAATAAAGGACCACTAGGACTATAATTCAGCCAAGTTTCGACCTGACCAAAAAAACAACCAATAACTTTACGTCGAAATACTTGACGTACTCTGCCACATATCATTTCCCGGTTAGGCCTAGGAAAATGGGCGGTTCCAAAGATCAGAAACCGAAGGAATACACTCTGGGACTCATATAAAGAAGAACTCAAAGTCAGGCTCGTGAAATTCCACACAAGCTACGGTACCATAGGTATCGCGGATTTTCTGCAAAGCGTTCTGAATATATCATATGAGAACAATTGCTCTACAAGTATTCATACCCAGGAAGATTGGAGGGGCTTCTGGGAGAAATCGAAGAACATTCCGGACACAGCGATTGCACAAGATCCTGGCGAAAAATCCGGAGATGGCCTCGGGCTCATCGAACTAAAAATCACTGAGAGGTGGAAGCCTGGCACACGGAAAAAATAAGTTGTCGAAACTTTACTTCACGAGTCACTCATTCTCGGATAGGCCATGTTTTTTTAGGATCTCATCTCATTTTTTTTAATGAATCGCTGACTTTATCGAAAAAAGTCAAAGAATTATTGGAATACAATCTAATAACACCAGTTCTCGAATTTATATTCTGCAGATTTTAACAAAGTCTTGGACAAGATTTCAATGTGTGATAAAAAGTCCTCCGGATTCCAAAAGATTTGAAATACAATAACTCTCTAGCATAGAAACAAATAACTGATTTATCAGTTGTCGAAGAATTCGTCGACTGCCTTCTACATATCTATATATGCACAATGTGCAGTCACGTTGGACGCTTGTGTTAACACGTAGTGACGCTCAGGAGAAGTGGTGTATGTCTGAATGGAGTCGTGGTAACCGGCAATGAACAAATGATGAATAGAATTACAAATTTGCAGGCCGCTAATGAGGGACGCGGGGTTTAGTGCTTGGTATACTTTAAAACATACGTATACTGCTTGCAGGGTACTGTCCATCTGATATTTCATGCCATCAGTTGAATTGTTAGTCTGAAAAGTGGACTTTTTAACAAATAGATCGTTCCCAACCAAAAAAATGAATGTTTAAACAAATAGTTGAATCTTCATGCCAAAAAGAAGAATTTTGCGAAGGCAGTTTAATTTTCAATGAAAAAAGTTAGCTTTCAACCAAGAAAGACAGATTTTTAGAGCTCAACAAAGTTGGCTTCAACAAAATAGTTGAATCTTCAACAAAATAATTGAATATCTAAACAAATAGTCTGAATAACCAAATAGTTACATTTTCAATTCGAAAAATTATTTTTTACCCCAAAAAAGGGAAGTTTTAATGAAGAAGTTCAACTTTCAACCAAAGATATGAATCTACTACTGCAATTATGCCCGTCACTCTCCAAGCATTTTCAAAATATGGAGCAGCAGTATAGACTATTTATAGAAATAGGTTTCAATCGCTTGTCGCTCCCAAAAAGGTCTCGATGTCCGGGTCAGTTTGGTTGTTTTCGGTCCGCGTGGCGTCGACAATCTGATTGTTTACAGTTGGCGCGCTTATTTAAAATCATTATGTGTGTAAATCAATTGTTTACAACGAATAATAACTGTGGAGTTATTGGAGATCATTCTTAGAATCACAAAGTAGACTTATAAAGTAAAAGTTAAAATAATTATTCGATTATACTCTTTGAAAATAAATTATCGGTTTTAAATTTAAAGATGGGAATGCCTTTTTTATTACAAATATAAATTGAAAGTAATTACTCATATTTGTGTGCACCTTAAAGTTATTATTTATTGTGAACAATTGAATCACACGTACATTTATTTTAAATAATTGCGCCCCAATTACTCCCAGATTGAGGTCCAGTCTGAATTGTAACGTTGGGTTGTATCTTTGCCCAATTAGGCAATCCAGTTAGGCTCCAGTTTGGTAATAATAATTATACCTAATTAAATTTAAAAGAGAAATTCTCGTCCATGTTATATTGATAAGGCATTCTGTTTATGTGCTGTTTTATTTTGATGAAAAATACACCATTGTCTTTGTCCCTGTAGGTAGAAGTTAGTATTTTTTGATGAGATGATGTAAGAATGAAATTGTCGACACATTTTTCTTCAGCCATCCTTATGTCAACCTACTTTTGCGAAAAACATGTCTTGAAAGTATGATGAAAAGATTAATTTAACGCTCTTTATAAAAAAGCACTATTATTCATTCGCTGCATCTTCACTTTGCATTTGCGCAATGGGGACGGCGATTTGTCAAGCTCAGCCTAGAGGGCAGCACCGTGAGTGGAGATATACCTTGTACGCAGGCACAATGCATTATCTACAGTTTCCTTAGTTTTTTGTTATTTGGAAAGCTATTTGCTTCTTCATTTATACACCTCATTGCCGCACGCACACATGACATTTCGACAATTATGCTTTAAGCTAACACCTTAACGCTGCGTTAGGAAGGACTGATGTAATTTGAATAGCAGACGTTGCCAGTTGTTGACGTGTCAGTCCCGTCCCCATTGACGCGTTACTCCTACAAAAGAACGAAAGGAACACTGAGCAACACAAAATATGAACGACTGAGGGCGCTGTCATTGTTTCATGCCACGATCTGATTGGTCAACATGAGACCATGAAAAATCGCGGGTAATTTTAAAATGCATAAAAACCTAAACAGAGGAAAAATATTTAATACAGTGACAAAAAGTGTTATTCGTACAACAAAATAATACATTTTTTTCATGGTTCGCCCAAATTTTGGTTTCCATAATAAATCGTTTTTTCAAACCAACCTTTTATTCTGTTTAACCAATATAATTTTCTGTTCAGGCTGTAAAAGTTTTGTTGAGCCCAAGAATGATTTTTTTTATCATTGGAAACTTGAAAATTTTAATTTTTGCAAAGTTCATCCTTCAATGACAAACAAATTATCAACTTTTTTCAGAAGTAGCCTTCCACAGTTCTCTTGAAAATTCATTTAGCTTCCGTTAAGAAAATTTTTAAAATCATTTGAAAAAATAAGCCGAAATATTATGTTTAACATTTTTCCATCCAATGTCCATATCTGGGCGGAGTGAATCTAGCTTGATATATAAACAATAAAGTTAATTAAATTATTACATTTTTCTAACCTAGGACGTCCAATCGCAGCCTAATAAGAAATATTTGAGAAAAATCGGGCACATTTCCACAAGGGAAATGTTCAAAATGCATGATCATTCCAGATGAGGATTCTTGGTATCTTCTTGGGTACTTGGCGACGATTGGCTACCATGAATTTTGAGTGAAAATCTGTGAGAATTTGGAGAAACATTTAAGACCTTTAAAAACAAAGAAGAATTGACATATACAAAAATTAAAGAAACTATGAAATAAGAATTTTCAAATACATTTTGCCAACCCGCAAGCAGAATGCGTTCATCAATTAGCTTCAAATTATCCACACTTTCGAGGATTCCGATACACTATTTTTCCACTTATTTTTAAGTTCGATTCCCAATAATAAATCACTAATAGCAATTATTATATTATTCAGAGCTTTAATTGACTCTAAATCCACCATACAAATTTTAAATCTGCAGTTTGGAAATCGCCTATATATTTAATTATACATTTCTTCCGGGGTTTGCTTGTGCATTGATTTCATATGGAAATTGATTAGCGCTAAATGATTAAAATCGAATCCTTAGTAAATAATGATGCTGTCAGCAGACGCGAATTAAAAATGCAGTATTCGAATTCCCATATTTTTAAAGTGGATTAGTTTCAATAAAAATAACACGATCGATAGTGTACTAACTCTACAGAAACAATTTTTCTTTGTACATAAAACAAATTGGCAAGCTATCATTAAAATAAATAGCTCAGATATTCAATAATTAAATGTTTAATTTTCAATTGAGTTTGGAATTTATGACGAGGTAAATAGATCTGATAGCATTTATTTCTCCTGGTCGGATGTATAAGTACGACTGTATAAACATACTACCAAAGTAGTCACAAGAACGCGATTTTCACATGTTTATCCTGAAATCATTCAATAAGTAAGGCAAATAATTTTTCGTACGTGAACTATTTGAGTGAACCTGCCCCTGAAAAATTATTTGAAACATCTTATTTTGCTATTTTTCCGCAATTTTTTCTTTCTATTTATTTGGCGAATCATGGTTAAACTCAGTATCAGTAATTATACAGACAAAAAAGTGAAGAGATACGAAAAAGTCCCCTAGAAAGTAAGAATCAGAAAAATGCATTTTCTAAACTACCTCTTTTACCAGATATATTTTGGTTTTTGCCTAGTTTTATATGCGATTCTATAAATATATTACTGAAGTAATTAAAGACATAAACATGTCAACTGGATAAGGAAAATTTGAAATTGGCACATTGAATACTTTATTTTAAATGCAGCAAAATGCCAACACCATATGATTCTTATCCAGTTTTCATTCTTATTGCTTCAGTTGAACGTAAAAACTAAGAATAGGAAATGAAGAAATCTAGTTGATGGTCTAATGCAAACCTGCACCAAAATATTAGTTTTTTATTCCCGTGCCTATTCCGCATCAAGAACATTTACTTCAAATGAAGAGTGAAAAACTATCAAAATAAGATAGTTGAGTAAAATCCGGAAGACGGCAGCTTTAAAAGGTTATGAAAGAAAAATCATTATAATATATATTTTTATTTTCGAGTTTTCCACTTGAATTAATTTTAAAATATTTGTTTTTATCTATTTATGATATTTTTACTACCACTTTTTTGTCAGAATTGTTGAAACACAAACAAATATTTCGTAAATTGGTAATTTATCATAAGTAGTCCTTTTTTCGAGTCAATAATCTTCTGTTTCAATGAAGAAACGATACAAATCAGCACTAGATCACAATATGAAACATAAGATTTAGTCTGACAAAGATTAGAGTTTCTTTATCACTGGGAATAAGACAATGGGTGCTAAAGCTGTATACAGGTGACTTTTTTTAAACAGAAATTTATCTCCACCGGGAGTTGGCAGTCACTGCGACAGTGACCGAGATCTCGCATTTATTCCAGGAGATTACAAATAAAAACCACGAGCACGTTGAATTTATTACGCCCCTTTTACAGTTGAGCAGCGGATCGATCTGCTATGCAAAATTCCTCTCAGTGAGTCAGATCACTGTGGAATGCGTTAAAAATTTAATCGTCACAGTTTTTATTTTTTAAGCGAATCTGTGAATAAAATCTGCTTCGAAAGTTATTGCGGCGTACTTTATTGGCTTCACATATTTCGGAATTTTATTAAATTCTAAAACATTGCTCTGTTTTCCAATTATAAGGGAAAGCATAAAAGTTCTAAAACATTGGGAGACCTATTCTAAATTAATTTTAAACGGTCTACTATAAATTTCATAATACATGCAGGATGAATTTTTTCTGCATATTATTTCAAACGATTTGTGAATTTCATTAGGAAAAGGCTTATAATGACAGAATCGCATTGGAAAGATAAAAAATCAATTTTTGTAACATATTTTGCAAAATTTGAATTTTTTCATTATGTAATGAAAATCTTTCTAAATAATAGGCCGTTCTAATCGTTATTTTTCTTTCTTAAACTTTCTAGAATGTTTTTTGAATTCATAAGATATTTAGAAAAATCTTGCAATCTTTGTTAGCTTTTGTGCTGAAAAATAATATAGGCATAACAAGGAAATACGTGGACGTAATCACTGAAACATGCCTGCCTCATTGAATTGAACTCTGTGCCAGCTGCTAACTTTTCTCTTAACAGGACGCCAACCTGGAAAACACAGTTGTGAAAACAAGATATATCAGCCTTTTGCTGGTTTAAACTCACATTTTCCTGAAAGGAAATTCGCATTGTTGACATTGGATTATACGGTGAGCGTTAACAACCGTAACTCGATCGCACATCTCGCTACGTTTCCAACGAGGCGTAATGAGTTGGGCAGACAGTTGCGCGTCTCTTTTAGACGCATTTCCGCGTGTACGTGCAGGTGGTTCATGCTGTTAAATAATTTAGCGTAACGAAGTACTATTCGGAATTGGCAGCCTTCAATTTGCAGAATATTTGTTATAATCTTTGAGGGTTCAAATATAACTATTTGTGAATATCACAAGGAACCTACAGTAAAACCTTTGTATAATACAGCATCTATATTTAGTCTTTTTTTGATAATTAACATGCTCTTAAGTAACAGAAGAAGGACATTAAAAAGAAGACTAGATAACCGTAAATAATGAGAAAATGGGCCTTAGGTAGTTTATTAAGAAAAATAAGTTAATTTAATTTTTTCTGACGTACTGCACCTGCGTCAAGCTACCTGCCATTTCTCATCCACGCCAAATTTCCCTCCTCTCCCCTAGTGATTTCTATGGGAAAGTGACAAATTAGATACATTTATTTTAGAAACGTTCCACCTACCCTGATGGAAAATGCGACGGTGAACCAAAATTAATAAATTTTGACCAACATTTTAATTTGTAATAACAAAAATCATTTGACTACTTTATTAAGAATAATATTGAATAAATTGTATCGGAAATTTTGTAAAACTAGATTGCACTTTAAATAAATAAGAAAGTATATAAAAGTACTAAATAAAAAATTTACCAAAAGTTATAAAAAAAATCTGCCCGCATCGCGGGCACATTCTCATCATGCGCTCCGCTCGCATGTTTGAGCGCCACTATGGCGCGCACCTGTTGGATCTCACGCTTTGCGCTAGATAGTATATTCACCTCGCGCTGTGCGCTCGGACACATTTGCCTGACGCTTTAAGGTCGGTTCCTCTGGGTTCTCGCACTTCGTGTGCTCGCTATTGCGCGCTTCGCGGGCTAATACTCCTTTAGTTAGCTTCAACGTTATGACCTGCTTTTGGTTTAATTATGTGCGTTTTACTTAGAAAGAGAAACCAATTTACTTAAGGTTCTATCGACCTTAAAGAACACATTCTCATCATGACACTCGCGCTTCGCGCTCGATATTTTGTTTAAAAATCATGTCAACCTGGCGCTCCACGCTCGTTTCGGTTCATCGTTTTATGGAAACTCAACAGTTTGAGCGCGCTCCCGGCGCGCGATTTCGTTGTCGCGCTTCGCAACGACAATATGTTATGATCTATGTTATTCAGGTAAAAATGACTTAATTTTTATTTGATTTAAAATGAAGAAGGAAATTCCTTCACTTCAGCGTACATTTCCGCATCTTTCTAATAAATCATACAATCAGAAAGATTTCTTCCAACTATCTGAAAAGGGGCACAAAAAATGATGAGGAAGGGGGGGGGGGGGTCAAATTTTACACAAAAATACCTTCTCTCGATGAGAATGTAAAAATAGAATAAATGTTTCGAATTGTCAAGTGCCACGAGCATTAATTATTATTATACCATTAAGCCATTTCTCTTTCGGGGTAGACGTGACTCCCTCGGTTAGAAAACAGTAATGTGGGGAAGGAGTTATAGATTTTTTAGATTGATCTAGAATTTTCATATTATTTATTTAAATAACACGTTCGTCCCGCAGCACTGCTCTGACACAGGTGGCTGATCAATCTCTCTAACGATCACCCCAAGTGGAGAGCCTCACAAAATTGTTATGTGTGGTTCCCCGCTTGGTCCTATTACTATCCAAGGTCTTTTGTTTCAGGCGTCATTCATTCTACTCACATTCTTTTTATAAACTATTTGTCGCCACACTTTTCTGTCCTGGCATACTCCACTAGCTTCCTTCACGTCCATGCATTATCCATGCAAGATCTCGTGTTTCTATGGCTTCTCATGTATCTTCGGATTAATGTCTCATTGACAGATTCTAACCATTCTTTTGGCGGCCTACCTCTGGGCATTCTGCCGTACACTTTACCTTTATACACTTGTTTGGTCAGTCGATCATCTATCATTCTTTCAAAATGTCCACACCATCTTAACTGATATTTCTTTCCGAAATGTCAACTAGTGTCTCTCCTGTACCATATTCTTGTGGTACAGGAGTACAAATTGTGCTACAAATTGTGCGCAGAGGTGTCATGCCAATCACGCTAATCTTACCCTCAGCCTTTTCTTAACAGGTCCATGTCTCGCTGCCGTATAGCACACTCGGTACAAATATGGAATTATGTATTGCCATTTTAGGTTTTTTGATATATTTTTACTTCTGAGAATGGACCCTTCTCTACCGATAACCTTCTGGCCCTCGTTTATGCGCCTATCTATCTCCCCATCTATCTTCCCGTCACTAGTGAATAGGCTACCTAGATATATATACTTATCAGCTTGTTCTAATTTCTCATCACTTAGGACAATGCTGCACATTGTTATATCACCTTTTCCTTAATTTTAAGGATAATTTTAATTTTTATATTATGTTTTTTGTTTTATTCACGTTAATTTTCGCAGTTTTAACAATGATATTCCTTAACATAGTCCATGCGCCCTATATATCTTTATTGCGTATAAGCGCTTCTCAAGTAGCCCTATCCATACGTTCGTTTAACTTATTCTAAAATTCTATCCGCACTTCCGGTTTCTGTGAATTTTCAATCTTGTTTCGCGCTTGTTTCGTTTGTTTGGTTCTCTTTCTTCTCCATCCCCGTCCTAAGTTGATTTTGGAGACTAGAAGGTAATGGTCAGTATTGCATTCAGAGCCCCTTATGACACTTGTATCTTTGACAGTTCTCTTAGTCTTTCATCCGCAATGACGAAATCAATTATACTGTAGCTATTTTCTTTACGCCAGGTGTACATGTGGGTTATTGTATGTATAAAGAAAGTACTTGTAATAAATATGACCAGAATTACTTAGCACCTTTTTGGTATCTGTACCCTGACGTTGGATGCCGACCCATCCGTTCGTATCTCCTAGCAGAATGATTTTTTCACGATGATCGCAAGTACTTATTGTATCATTTAACGTGTCCCAGAAGGCGTCTTTGACATCCCTCTGATCACTATCAACTGCGGGGCGTAGCACGCTATGATAAACAATCTTCTGATTCCTACCTGCATTCTAACTAACGGCAATCTGGGCGATAGATCCTTGATCTTTGAGATGCTGTCTTGCTTCTTCATTCATAATCTAACCGACCTCTTAATTACAATGTGATTCACTGTCTACTACTGATTATATTTAAAAACCGCCTTCAAAACTTTCAAAATTTTCTATGTTTCTACTTTCGCAACCCTTTTTCTTCGCCTCAGGTACACATAGAACATCTAGTTTTCTTAAGTGCATAGTTTCTCGTAGTTGTCTTACCTCAAGATTACGGGTGGGGGGGGGGGGGGGAACGATGGAAACCGAGAGAGTCACAACTGGTTGACGTTTTATGCTGAGATTGTCGCTAGCCTTCAGCAGCGTTGTATTAGGTAGGAGTTCCCATGTACCGATCTGCCAATTCCCGGCCTACTTCTAGGTATGTATACCATTAAGCCATTTCTCTTTCAGGGTAGGCATGACACTACCCGATTCGGGTAGTGTTTGTAGGTGGATAGTTTCTTGTAGTAAATAACTACAAGTGTGGGCTCACCACACCCACGACGCCAACAGCACGCATTAGTATTCTCGAACGGTCACCCATCCAAGGGCTAACCGCGCCCAACACTGCTGAACTTCTGTGATCTAACGAGAACTGGCGTTTCCAGCGTGGTATGGCCGTTGGCCAGGTGAGGAACCAAAAACTCTTTTTTCACGCACAAACTTTTTTCAATTATCATTTGTCGTATCTTGCATAGTTTGGCCGTAAAATTGAATTTTTGGATTTTGGATTATTTTTTGTGCAATAGAAATTTGAATTTTCGATTTTTCATGAAAATTCAAAAAGTCGTTATGATAATCTTGTAGGGCGTGCAAAAAGAAACATTTTTGATATTTCGACTCTTTTTCATATCGTGCGTTGTTTGTCTGAAAATGGTAATTATCGTTTCTTGTTTTGGATTTTGAAAATGGTGTAACTCTGAAAATGATCATTTTGTCGAAAGATGTCATGAGAATAAATTGTTTGAATTCTCGAGTACTATGAACCGCCACACATAGAATTTTAAAATTTTGAAAAAAATAGTCTCAAAAATTTTCAAAATGCTCTCAGTTTGTGAATTTTCATCCAAAATGGTCGGCTAACAAACTTGACCTTAAGTTTAGGAGACTAGAAGAGTATACGAAAGGACAATAGAATCGATCAATTCTTCCGAAAGTTATCGTGCTTACAGACAGTCAGACAGACATACATACACATCCGTAAAAACCTGTTTTTTGGGTTCAGGGGATCTCAAAACTTGGACATTTGACAAAAACTGGAGGGGGGGGGAAGGGTCTAATTTTACACAAATCTAATACCTTCTCTAGATGAGAATGTAAAAAGTGGGTTCAACTTCTGAAAAAAGTATATTGTTTTGTAATACTGTATGCTTTTTCTACAAAGATGTTTTACTGGAGCTAACGAAGTTTCGTTACATATTTCAATCACCGGATAATAATTTTGATTGATAACGGAAGCGTGAAAATGCATGACAAATCGAGCGCCATTTTACACTTTTTCAGGAGAATAAAAATTTGTTGTAAATTCAGCAAAACCATTTTTAAAAAAAGAATTAATTACTTTGAAAATATTTTCAGGCTCTATCGAAGCAAAAAATGCTATCCAGTTTAAAAAAAATAATCAAACAGGAAATGTTTGGAGATTATGAATGGACGAATTGAACGAATAAAAGTTGGCTGGAAAAAAGTCAAGCGATTTCCATCCAATTTGGTATAAAAGGGTATTCGGGGTCGTTGACTACGAATGCGCCCTAGTAGCAAGGTAACTGCAGACTGGCGCTACCTGGACGACAGAAAAAGGAGAATCTGCTTGCAGCCTGGCGCCCGGCTGGTCCCGCTTTGGCGTGCTGTTCTGGCACCAGAGTCAGGTGTAGCAGATCCAGGCCCAGACTGGTCATGATATACACCAGACAAATTTAAAATAACGTAAAATGGTACCAAGTAGGTTTCCGTAATAGTTTCACACTATATTTGAGCCCTTTCTGGAAGAATATACTGCGAAGACGTCACAACATTCCAGGAGACACATTGAAATATTAAAAACATAACCTGTTGTCGTATAAGCTTGCATGCTTGCATGTTTGGTTCTCCACACCTATCTTACACGTATTTTAACGGACGCTCCATTGTGTCTCCCACAGCGCGTGGTTTTTACGACGGAGCAGAGTGGGTGTACTCAATAAGTGCCGAATTCTTGGAATTATCTCCCCTACAGCCCCCTCAGAATATCAGTTACCGGAAGTGTACTGTACTTATGAGTCTTTCAAATATCCGATTTCTAGATTTACAATTTCATTATTTATATTATTACGGGGGTAGTGCCAAGGAGGGGAATAGGAGGCGGATAACCGAGAGGAGGGCAGAGACATTATGAAAACTCCAATTATTTGAAAAGACAATAACATCTATTGCCACTCACATTTTGGCGAAAGCCGATGGCCCGTGGTGAGGCGTAGATGGAGAAGTAAGGGCAGAAGCCCGGCAGTAACGTAGTCGAGTCAGGCCGGGGATCGGCGTCGTGGTGAGAGTTTCCCGGGAGGTGGTCCAGTGTCGGTTCCAGCAGCCAATCCGAATGGTTCCAGGGGTCACATTTGGAATAGTCCCAGAAGGCACTTCGAATAGATTCGTGAGACACTACGAATAGTCCCAGACGGGCACTTCACCGTGGCGTATTTTAAGACAGGGCAAAACGGTACTTCGCAGCTAGCGACGGAGCAAGAGTGAGCTACTGCCGTGCCGTTGCTCGGGGCTTCGAGTCTCCTCAGGGGATTCCGTTTCGTTTCGTGTGCGGCTCGGCAACCCTTTTGTGCAGGGTCGTATCGAGTCCCGCGTTATGGTAACAATTCTGTTACAATATTCTACATCAATTACTAGTGTTTAAACTACGAGTAAATACCAGAATATGGTTCCTCTATTCAGCAGATTCTGTTTTTCGGCTGGTCTGATCATTTCTCCCACCAGTCTGGTCGACTGGAGGGAGCAGATGCTGAGCCAGACTCTGGCCTCTGTCATATAAGGCAGACGTTGCTACTAGGGCGAGTTTGGATTGGCAATTCAAGATGGAAGATCCAAGATGGCGGACTAAATTCACCCAAAGTGACCGTCATCTTGGATTTGCCATCTCGAGTTGGCAATTCAAACTGGTATTCGTAGTCATAGTGATCCAAAAAACACTTGTATACCAAATTTGGTGAAAATCGATTGATTTTTCAAAAGTCACCACTTGCCACGTAGTTTTGGCCGTCATATTGGATTTTGCTTTGAACGAAAAAATTTGTAATACATGGGCTTTGAAAGTAGAGTTCAAGACCTTCCATTTGGAACGTTGCAGACCTCAATACGGTTGATGATGCTTGTTTTATAATAAACAATTTAGTAAAAAAAAAGTGCAGGTCACGTGGTTTTGGCGGCCATATTTGGTTGGCCATTATGTTTTGATAAAAACGCCACTAGCATTTTGAAAGTACACTTCAAGACCTTTCGACTGACCACCTATAGACCTTTATTGAAGCAAACCAATTTTGGCTTGTAGACGAGTTGTGTGAATTACTGACTCAAAGTATAATCCCGATTTGAGAAGCGAATTCGACAGGTTAACCACGGTTATAATCTGGTGTACACTCTGCTATGTAATCCTTTTTAATCCCAGGTTATCTATGCGATCCCTTGTAATCCCTACAATCTTCTGTTGTCCAACGTAATCTCATGTAATATCATGTAATCTTTTGGAGATCCCTATTAAACGATTCCAATATCAAGTATCTCCCTTTTATCCTTCTTCACTGTAGTTGCATGAATTTCAGATCAGATTATTTTTCTAAATACTGCATGCGATTCTAAAAATTATAGCACATTGAAAAAAATTTTTGAGTACTTCATTTCTGAAAAAAAATTTCTTTTTGCAAGTATGGAAACCCCCATTCTAGGAACAGCGTTCCAAACAATCCTGGTTGAATTGCTTGGAACGCTGGTTGGCTGGGCACTACTTCCACGTTCACAGACAATTAGCAATGGCTTATTTCCCTGCAAAAAAAAACCTCAAAAAGTATAATTTCTAAAATTAAAATATCGAGATAATTTAACTTATTTTTAAAAACTTTCTTCACGTGATTGAATTCAGTTTTTAAGAATATTCCAATTTCACCAGGAAAAAATAATATTTAGAAATGTACAACTGCCAATTATGATGTAGCTAAGAATAAAAGAAATGAAAATAATACATGGACTCAATCGTCTGTTCAATATAGTATGAAACTTGAAAACAAGTGTCAAATATTGATTACATTTCTGAATTATATCCGAGAAAATTTATTCAAATTTTGTCATATATACGACACAGTCCCTTATCATTTGCATTGTTTTGTTTTAATCCCGTGTTATCTTGTGTAATCTCTTCTCCATGTAATCTATTTAATCTCTAGTAATCCTTGTAATCGCGTGTAATCTAATGCTAATCCTATGTTCTGTTGTGTTATCACATATAGTTTAATGTAATCCTGTGTAATACCATAAAATATTCTGTCATCTTGTAATCTGGTGTACAGAAAGAATCGGAGTGGTTAACCCCTCAAGCGTATTTGTGATTTATATTTATATAATTCGATTTTTTGTCATTCAAATAATGTTCGCGGATAAGAAGAACGACAACCGCACTTCGTATATTATTCTATAATTTAAGTCTCCTTTTTGAATTGAAGGAAAGGCACACTTTTAAAGGATAATAAAACTAATTCGCGGATCAAAGTTAAACTGATTTTCTAATATTAATGTCAAGCGATAATGGATACACTTTTCGATTTCAAGTTTTAATTGACGTCAGACCCTAACTGGAAAATCAGAAAGGATAAGTAAAACCGATCACGAGACGAGTCTACCAACGATTTTCTTCTTACACCCTTTGAGTGGGAGATTAAGAATGAATTTTCGATGCATTTCAGTTACTGTCACAAACTTCGTTTTAATGGGAAAGATTGGTCATTAAATACCCGTGGCGTTTGGGCGATCAATCTGTCTTTCGGCACTGCATCCAATACATGGCTTTTTCAAACTTAGCCAGTGAAATTCTGTTTGGTTGAATCAGTATTTTAGGTCATCACTGGTGAACCAGTGATTTTCCGATTTTGACTGGGTTAACGAGTAAGTGACTCAACTAAAAAAGTTACTAGAATATACTGATGGCGCCAAATGATGGATTCAGCCAGTGATAATACCAGTGACACAGCGCTCCATGCAGCCAGTACATGAACCTCCAGTCGTCTCGTACCCGCGTATTTGTGTTAGAAGTATTTGGGGCACGGCAGCAATAAGGCCATTTAAGTTTGACTTTGCGCGTCGCGACGCGTTAACGGAATGACGGTCCTACCCACAGTTAGGCTAAATATATTATATACCATAATATATTACAAGCCGGCTCTCATTTATTGTGATTTTATTATTTTTAGAAGATAATGCAAATGTTAGTACAAAAGTGATGAATGATAAGTGTGATACCTAACCAGATGGTGGAGGACGACGCGTACGACTGAATACCGGTGCTGAGTAACCAGTGAACCAAACTGATTAAAACAGTGAAGGAATTTCACCGAGTGAACCAGTGAAATCTGACTGATTGCCAGTGACACATTTCTGGCTGTTTGAACCTGTGGGGTTTCACTGCAAATCAGTGAGATTTCTCTGGTTCAGTTCAAGAGAGTGGAAATGCCATTCTAGTGTGGTTTCGGGTGAGGTCGCAACATGTGTGAACACAACATTCGCTCGCTCCGAACGAAAAAATTCAGGGTCGTGTAAAACATTTCCACTTGGAATACATAATATTCAGCCACATATGCGTGTCAATACCCGCGCATTGCTACCTTTGTTGCTACGCTGATGTTTGTCGCGTATGTCTGAACACTGCTTCTCTTTCGGTCCCAGAATCCCCACATCTCCAAAATGCCATCTATCACTTGTGATTCAACTTATTTCTAGAAGTTTTTGAACTTGAATTTTTGAAACTTATTACTTTTATGAGGACTAAGATGATTTTAGAAGTTAAAATTTTATTGTCGTTTCAAAAAATATAATGGGCCTCAATTTGTCTTCTCCCATAAAATGATATTTCCTCAATATTACGTTTCGAGTTTTAAAAAAATCTGGTTTTTCGACACACACTTATAATTATACTGAAGAAGTAATTACTGTACCTGGATACGTATTGCATCTTACGCTACATGGTAGCTATAAAATAAGATAGCTCGTTTTAAATTACTCTCGCAATTCTTGTCCCTCTGAGCCAGTTGAAGACTATAATTAGATCCTGGATCACTATATAATTTAATTCAATCATATTTCTATCTAACAGGTTACACAAAGTTTTGAAGATCACTGCAAAATTGAATTTAATAATTGAAGCATTGCAAACAAGTTCAGGACTATGGAGAAATTACCGTTCTAAAAAAGTTAATATTTTTTCAGGAATGCTTTGCAATGTTCTGATATAGAATATTCGACAATGTTTCAAAAGAATTTTGAATTTTCTGAAATATTACAGGGACTTGTCCGAAAATTTTGTTTCGTTACGTTACGTTACGTTATCCAAAAAGTACCAAATCTTTTGCTTTCTTTTCGGTACATTTTGAAAGATTGGAACGAAATTCAAAAAGAAATTGTTATAGCGTCATATTTCACCCATCTGCCTTTCAATATTCACGGAAGATGCACAGAGAATCGAATGAACTATTTTTTGCATTCACGCGTAATAACAAATTTTTGTTACAATTCCCGAATATTGATTATCATAACCTTCATCGAGTGAATGTGATAACGTTTTGGCAGTATAAGAAAAGAACAAAATTCACGAAAGTATTTTATTTTATTTCGGTCAGGTCCTTGAAATAATATGAAATTTTCTGAAGTCATTTGGCACGTTATTAATCATTCCTTATTCCTCTAATGCTGTGGGAATTGTGGAATATTTGTCTAGGATCTTCTCGGAAATTTTCAAATTTTATGGAATAATGAAAAAGAATTTATTATAAAAATAAATAGCAATTTACTGTTTTTGGGGAATATGCATTCTTGTTATATACTGTACAATTTTGTAGATTGGTTTTATTATTTTCAATAGTAGGCTTGAATTTTGTACAATATTTTAGAATTTCATGTTCCGAGGATCTCTAGCTCTGCAATAGGTTTATGATGGCTATTTAAGAACACCTACATATACCTCTGTTATTATTATTATTGTTATTATACCATTAAGCCATTTCCCTTTCGGGGTAGGCGAAAAACATAGAATAGTTCTAGAAAATATAAAAGTCCACCTAACATACAGTCTACATCGGAGAAGTCTCGAAACTATAGAGAACAGTTTTATAAAATTATGGCCGATTTTTAGACTAGAAAAAAATAATCTTTTTTATTATCATTATTATTATCATTATGCTATAATATTTGTTCACATATTTAAGTACATAATCACTTACTATTACACAAACAATCACTACACTAATAATCGCACGCTATTAAAATTCTTATTCGCTGTGGGTTCGAACCCCCTACCTACGCATTCGCAGCACCTAACAAAGCCTCGCAGCTAACATAACTTGTAGTATGAAAAGAAAATCTAGAATATAAGCTACAGCTGGGCAGGGCTGTAGGACAAATTTTTGTGATTTGAAAATTCTAGTTTAATAATAACGGAAATTTGAAATTTCTAGAGTTTTATATTTATAATGTAAGTAATTTCAAGAATATCATATTTTGAAAATTTAGTTTAAAATTTAGGTTATCACAAATTTCGGGATCTTTGACATTTTTAAAATTTTTGAAATTTTAAATTTCGAAAAATTTTGTAATCGCGAATTCTTTTTCGGTTATAAGTTTTAGTAGGTTCAAGATTAATGAGATGTTATATAGCTATAGAGAACAAGTTTATATAAGTTATATAAAATTAAAGGCTTGCATTGAAAATAATTTGAAAAGTTGAATTCCTAATTCTATATTTTTTGAATCGATTAAATAAGATATGACATGAGAAAAGTTGAATCCATTTCAATTTTTAACGTTTAAAATTAAAATCTTAAGCTTTCCAATAACCGACACATCTCTTAATGGTAAGTCCACTACCCGGGTGCACCGGAACTTGCACCAGGTCGTTCAAGACGTCATACACGAGAACTTTTTCAGAATCCAAATTGTATCAAAAGCCAAAATAACTACCAATGGTGAGTCGACGATCAGGATGCACCGGAAAGTGCACCAGGTCGCTTAGCACGTATTCTACAAGAACTTTTCGAATAATTAAATTGTGTCAATAGCCAAAAGAACTACCAATCGAGAGTCGACTCACCACTGTTAATTATTTTGAATGTTGATACAATTTTAATTTTTAAAAAGTTCTTGCAGAATACGTTTTAAGCTTCCTGATGCTTGATCCGGTGCACTCGGATCGTCGAATCACCATTGGTAGTTATTTTAGGGATTGAAACAATTAAAATTCTTAAAAAGTTCTCGTAGATGACGACTTGAACGACCTGGTGCACGTTCCGGTGCACTCTCATCGTTGATTCACCAATGATAGTTATTTCGGATGTTGACACAATTTAGATTTTAAAAAAGTTCTCGTAGAATAATGCTAAACTGCCTGGTGCGTGATCCGGTGCATCCTGATCGCCGAATCACCATTGGTAGTTATTCAGGCTATTGACACAATTTAAATTTTCAAAAAGTTCTCATAAAATACGTGCTAAATGACCTAGTGCACGTTCCGGTGCATCCTAATCGTCGACTCACCATTGGTAGTTCTTTTGGCTATTGATATAATTTAGATTCTAAAAAAGTTCTCGTAGATGACGTCTTGAACGACCTGGTACACGTTCCGGTGCACCCGGGTAGTGAACTTATCATTTAGAGATGTGTCGGTTATTGTAAAACTTAATGTTTTAATTTTCAACGCGTGCTTATGCTCTCTAAGACTTAGCTTCTTTTTTTCACGCGGGAGCGATGCGAAAAAGTCGCTGCCTGCGCACAGTAGCGACTGGGCAGCTAAATTTTAAAGAACTGAAGTCTATAGATTTTATATTGAAGTAGTTCACAAACACTCAATACTTCCAATCGAATCTCTATGAGATCTTTCAACATTTTTTGAAGAATTTTTCTATACATTTGACTGAATTGAGGTATTTACACCTCATAATGATGTGATTACAAACTTTCAATACCTCAATTGTGATTTCTACGACAATTTTCAGCATTCTTTCATGAATTTCTCTATATATTTTATTATACTTCTTTAAATCGGAGTTCAATATAAAGTTTACAGAATTCTTGTAGAGTTATTCCAGATTTGTTCTAAATTAAATCCTGAAAGTTATAAAGAATATAGAAAATTTGTTCAAGGTTCGCTCTCATCCCCGACTCTTGAAATAGTTCAAGAAAGTTTAATCAACTTTTTTTTCGAGTATTAGTGTGTTTGTGGTTATACAGGTGTAAGGTAGATAGGTATATAGGTGAAAGGTATATATATTTTAGATTGATCTAGAACTCTCGTGTTATTTATTTAAATGACACGTTTGTTCCGCAACACTGCTCCAAACCTGGTTGCTGACCAATCTCTCTAGCCATCACCCCAAGTGAAGAGCCTCACAAAATTGTTATGTGTGGTTCCCCACTTGGACCCATTAGTATTCAAGGTCTTTGTTTCAGGCGTCATTTAATCTACTCACTTTCTTTTTATAAACTATTTATCGCCACACTTTTCTGCCCTGGCATACTACTCTAGTTTCCTTCACCTCCATGCATTTTTTCATGCAAGCTCTCGTGTTTCTATGGCTTCTTATGTCAAGATTCAAGATTAAATTTATTATACAAATTCAGAATGAGATACAAGAGAAATCGCACATAAAATAACTAAAATAATGTGATTCACAGTAAAAAGCAAGCCTGCGTAATTCCACTTAATTTTCGCTCCCTGTAATGATCGTATCAGAATAATCCTAAGTTATAGCTATAAAAACTAAAAAAAAAAGTAATAGATAAAATGTTTGCACGCGACGCAACAGATCAATGTACATAAAAGGGTCAGCGTATTTAAAATCAGACTCTTACTCATTGCTAATAAAAGATCTATCTCTCAACGCTTGTACAATGTAGTTAAAAACGTCATTCAGGTGGTCAATATTTCGTGGAATCAAAGGGCGCTTGATAGACTCTAAGTCAGTACTTGACCCTTTTAGGTATTTTTAATGTAGTGTGCTCTGAATTCTTTATGGATAGGGCAGTGGAGTAGAAAATGAGAAAGATCCTCAAACTCCTTCAAGTTACACAGACTGCAAATTTGATTTGAATCAATCACATATGCCGAACCATTAAAATATAGCCGGATCTTGATGGAGTCTGAAAGTCTCAATTGACTAACCACCTGCTTTTTTCCCATACTACAATTAAAATATAGATAAGTTTCAGTAAGGTTCAATTGACTTATGTTTCTAAATTGGCTGTTATAGTTGGATTTGGTCACACGATCAATAGCAGTGCTAAACATACCATTTGCCCATAGATTCGAGTTTAAATTCGAGAAGTTCGAGAAAATAGATCGAGACTTAAATTGCGAAGCCCAATTAAATTCTATACTTGTGGCACTAGCCTAGCCGAACTCGCAGAGGCTCCTTAGATAAATCCTAGGTAACCTGTCGTCGTTCATATTAGTTATAGAAATTCACCAATTATAGGCGCGTTCGAACGCTCTGACGCTCACCTGATCTAATCCCGTTTCCACTCGGACAAAGTGCGCAGGGGTGTTTCTGCGCCAGTAGAATAATTGTTTGAAAAATTTGTTTTGCACAACGTTAAGATCGTCAAGATAACGCATAGACCATACCTCAGCACCATACAATAAAGTGGCCTCGATAATTGATCTCAAGAGCACGACACTGGCTTCCCATGAATTATTTTTAGACTTATTCAGAATACTGCATACTCTATAAATTGCTGTCGACCCTTTCCTGACGAAATGGTCTTTGGCAACTTTAAGCGAGACTTTGACACAATTAACTTTGACGAGAACGGGGTTCCGAGGTACGTGTAGGTGTTAACAAACTCAAGAATGGATGAATCTTTCCACCTAAGTGGGCGAAGTTTTTTCAGCTTACCGGTCTTACGAAAAGGGACGATCTTTGTTTTTTTTTTCTTGGATTTAGCCGAAGGCCATTCTGATCACAGTACTACTCTAGAACTTTTAATTTGTCGCGAGCATCGTTCCAAGACGTAGCAAAAATAACTATATTGTCCGTGAACAGAAGCATAATTAGAGATCTAACCGCATTCAGCCGAACTCCCTTCAAACCTTTTTTTATGAAAAAGGCCACAATATCAGCCACAAAAAGAATGAAGAGGAGAGGACTGAAGCTATCACCCTGTAGAATCCCCTGAGTCACGTCGACTGTTTCCGAGTAGGACTCACCACATTTGACCCTTAGACCGGCGTTGGCATAAAAAAGAGACCAAAATCCTAATAATTTGTTCACTTACACCAAAGTCCTTTAGGTTTGCCCAAAGCTTAGTATGGCTGATTGAGTCAAATGCTCTCGTAAAATTGACAAAGATGACGTATAAATAATCTCTTGTTAGTGGCAAAGTGCATGCTTATTACCGAATAGAGTGTAAATAAGTGGTCTCTACAACCCCTCCCCGTTCTAAAACCCGCCTGCTCCTCCGGTAACAGTTTCTATACTTCCGCCCATTTTGATAATCTAGCAGTGAGTAGAGTCGTAAAGATTTTAGTTATTGAGTTCATAAGAGCTATCCCCCGATAGTTTGATGGGTCACGCTTATCGCCCGTCTTGTGAAGCATGAACATATGAACAACAGACCATTCGGTAGGAACTTTTTCGGAGTTAAGAACAGTATTGAAAGTATTGAGCAAATAATGATCCCATTCGGGGGTTAGATGTTTGAAGAAGTCATTATTTATACCATCGGGAACTGCAGCTTTATTCTTTTTACAACCCGAGATAACATTTTGTAGTTCAAGTGAAGTGAAGTCAGTATCAAGAGCTGAAGAACTCAGATATAGAGTGATGAAAAATCAATCACTGCTGTGAGTAGTCTTGATGTATAAGATTAATCATTTAAGGAATTTTTTGTATAACGACTTCAGACCTTCAAGAACTCTCGGTGAACTGATTCTCCACTTTGCTCCGACCAAAATCCTAGGCCATTGTTATCGTCGATATATTTCAAACCCTCTACAACACGTACAAGAATGATTGTATTATGACAGTCTTTACTGCATTTTTTGTTTCTTCCTGTAAAACAAAATTTATCGTAATCGTTTCAGATCACTATATGTATTCAATTTCATGTGATTTATTCGTGAGGTAACATAAGTACTTGCATGGGCATCAATCAACTAATTCGAATCATTTTTCATGCTTCTCATATCTCTTAGTGAAATAAAACAGTATAGGCAAGGAAATGTTGCTGTTGCAGTTTGTTGGCCATTTATTATGAGAAGCTTGAAATCCGCAACAAATTCGAACTGAATATTATTGACATTCGTTAGTTCGAGTAACAGTTTCATATTTCCATAAGTCTCTTTTATTTGAAGAACAGTGCATAGTAATATTAATATATGTATGCTAGATAGCTTATTCCCCTTTTGCTCATACTGTCACCCTCAGAATAGTTTTCTTTTTCCAGAAAAATGGTCCACATTTTCCAAACTTTAATCATTAGAATCATCATTACCATCAGTGTGGTCTATGAAACTGTCGACTGCAGGCGAAATTTTATTTTTGTAATATCTCCGTAATTAATATTAATAATAATGATAATGATTTTATTCTTTCATTAAATAGTTCTTAAAAACAAAAACTATTTTTCAGGAACACTTATACAGAAAAAATTATATTTTAAGAAGATACTAGCAAAATAGGGCAAAATGGAACGAATCCCATGCATTTGGTCCATTATTTTCCCCTCAGCACTCAGCGAAGTGAATTTAGCTGGTGGTTGAAAAGAAAATCCCTGATTCTATATCTGATTTTAATGTGGAACGCTAAGGCAGATTCTTTAGAATGTCTAATATGACCATTCATTCCAATTGAGTTCAGGTAATTATCTGTATCAGTCGTAGAAGCAGAGCGTTTTCTGCCAATTTTAGCAGCTAATTCAATTGTGGATAAGTTGTAATTATAGATGACAGTTACTCATTTGCTCGTCGAATTATTGTTCTTCTTGAGGCTTCTTCGATAAGCACACCTTTTCTACCAGTATTCAAACTTTTCTATTTCTTTTTGGTGGGCGACCTCGCTTGTTGCTCCCTTCATTGATACTTGTATTATGCCTTGAACTCATTTTAGAGTAATGAACGTAAGAGTGTCAATTACAGTAAAGAAGAAAGGTTATAATTTTTGGGGTGCAATTATTTCTTTTGTTTCTTCATGATCACATATGTATATTGAAAGACCTAAAGTTTTCTGAATACATTTTTTTGTCCTTTTAGAAGAAATGTCGAGTGAATATTCTGAGCGATTTTATGGCAGCGTGCCTTCAAATTCAGAAGAATAGCATTTACGTCATTCAAATTTGATGATGACATTGCGTTCCGATAGCTCATCAAACCAAAAAAATTCACATCAAATTTTGAATGCTTGATTTAAACTTTCGAAATCAGCGACCCAAAAAAAACCTTTAATTAATTTCTGGTCATACCAGCTCGGTCTTGCAATTTTTATCCGCCACATTGGATCCGTCATTTTGAATTTCGACATTTTGACTTCAGATTCAGAATCAGCCACCCGAAAACCCTCAGTACAGTAATTTTCAGTCATATCAACTCGGTCTTACGATTTTGGTCCGCCATATTGAATCCGCCATTTTTAATTTTGACATTTTGAGTTCAGATTTGAAATAAGCTACCCGAAAACCCCTTTAATACGACAAATGGTCGAATTCACATTAGTGGAAATCATTCATGCTGTAGAGGCTTAAAATAGTTCATTCAGTTGCATTTTTCTCGCGAACAAAAAGCCCTAGGCAGATTTCAAGCCCAGATTCGGATTCGGCATTGCAAAATCTATAGAAAAATATATGTAGCATGTTAAGTATAATGTCTGAGCGCCCATGGTATCGAATAACACAACTTTTTGTCAACAAATTTCAAACTTAACCTACATTTTTAAGATCAAAAATATATTCTGTCAGCTTTTCCGTATTTTTCCTTTTTTCTATAGTTATTGATCTGTAATTCCAAAAAAATTCATCCCCTCAGCTTATTCCTATCAAATGTTCTACGATTTTGTCACTGTTGGATCATCGTACATGCCAAAAAGTATCAAGTTGTTTCTTCTTGTAAGCCTATCAAGCCGTTGAGCCTGCCTTGCAATCTCCAACTTGAGCTCAGCATTCTCCTTTTCGACAGCATCAACTTTGGCGTCACATCTCTGCAAGACCGCTGAGGTGCTTTCTAGGATATTTTTTCCCACTGAATGTATTTCAGCTTTGAGCTTTTCTTCTAGGCTTGCCATCAGGCTCTGCATCTGTTCATAGGTCGCCATATTACGTTGCGGGTGCGAAAGATTTATTACCTCAGCATACGAGCAGGCATAACAAGTACAATAAACCTAGAAGCACTTTACACGTGAACAATGTCTGACACATATAAATATCCGCCCCAAATTCCGAATCACAACAGTAAAAACAACAGTAACATCAAGGCATCACAGCACTGGGTAACATTTTTAGCGCAAATCAAACAATCTAAACTCTCGGCACAAGACGGAGCAACAACAAACACGTCCTTACAAACACTTAGGAATAGTCTCTCATTCACAGATTCTAACCATTCTTTCGGCGGTCTACCTCTGGCACTCTGCCATTTACTTTACCTTTATAGACTTGCTTGATCAGTCGTTCATCTTTCATTCTTTCAAGATGACTGAACCATCTTAACTGATTTCTTTCCCATATGTCAACTAATGTCTCGCCTGCACCACATTCTTTGAGGATTGTCTCGTTTCGGACTTTGTCCATCAGTGTTTTCCCGCATATTGTGCGCAGAGATTTCAGGACAATCGCGTTAATTTTACTCCTTTCCTTTTCTTGACAGGTTCATGTCTCGCTGCCGTATAGTACAGTCGGTCACATAAGAGCGCAGTCACGATTACCTTCGAATGGTAAATAGAAGGCCCAAATTTTTTATGTCATCCCTTAGAGGGAAGCATAATCGTTAATGCTTTGTATGATTCAATCATACTTTCTTTATTTAAAGTCAGCTTTGCATTGTTTATCAAAATGAGTGCAGCTTATGCCTCTCGCTTCGAGGCAGTTTTTTTATGTTTGCTCCCCAAGGGACCCAAAATGACTCAGGTGGCTGCTGCTAAATATATGCGAAAGTCAAAATAGTTTGTGAGCAAATGGGTAAACCGTTATAAGCAATATAAAAACGTCGATGACTTTCTCGATCGCGGCTCTTTCGGCAAGATCTCCGAAAAAGGTGAAAAAATGATTTTAACCACGTTTTCGGAAGCTCCGACGTTAACATTGCGAGAAGGTGCGCGATTATTGTCTAAAAAAGGATTACGAATATCCCACGAAACCATTCGTAGACATTTGATGGCAAATGATTTGAAATTTCGGAGCACATTGGAGAAACGAATGCTGAGCGAGAAACGCGTCCAAAAACGACTTGACTGGGCAGAAGAAAATTTGGACCGCGACTGGGACAACGCCATCTTCTCCGACGAATCATCTTTTTGGGCTTTTCCGAATATAAAGCATGCTTAGAAAAAACAGACCCTGCAATTTGAACCAGCTACTTCGCTGAATTCGCAAAATTTGGAGGTCATTTCCCAAGGAATATGCGGAAAATCTAGTCCAAAGCATGCCTCGAAGGTGCCAGGCCATTATTGAAGCTAACGGGGATTGGACCAGTTATTAAATGTATTTGCATTCAAGTTCATGATTCAATAAAATAATATTTGGTGGAATTGTTCAGTTTAGTACATTTCTTTAGTAATAACAATGACTACGCTCTTATGTGACCGACTGTATAGTCGGTACGAATATAGAATTATGTATGGCCATTTTAGCTTTTTTTGATATGTTTTCATTTCCGAGAATGGACCCTGCTCTACCAATAACCTGCTTATCCTTATTTATGCGCCTATCTAACTCGCCATCTATTTTTCCGTCGCTAGTGAATAGACTACCCAGATATACGTACTTGTCGACTTGTTCTAATCTGTCGTCATTTAGGACAATGTTGCACATGGTTTTCTCACTTTTTCCCTTAAACTCCATGATTTTTGTTTTATTTACGTTAATTCTGAGGCCCATGTTCCTCATGCTTGTATTAGGTTTATTCAACATTCTTTGCAAGTCCTCGATTGACTCTGCCATAACAATATGGTCATCTGCGAAAGCTATCGCACGTACCTTCACAGTTTCGAGATCTACACCTTCTTCGTCGAATAGGGCCATTCTTAGACACTTATCCATAAATATGATAAATAGGCATGAGGACATAACGCATCCTCGTTGCACGCCTTGCATAATATCGAACCAGTCACTCAGTTCCACATTTACCCTTACACTCGCTTTACTACCTGTATACATTTTTTTGTATTGCTTGTAGGAGTCATACATTGACTCCGTACTCTTCAAGCACTTCCCAAAGTTTACTTCGATTTACCTTATCAAATGCTTTTTCTAGGTCAACAAATGCACGGAAAACTTTCTTTCCTGCTCTCAAGCTTCTTTCTGTGATCTTTCTTAAGCTAAAAATCTGATCTGTACATGATCTTTTTGGCATAAATCCACTTCGTACTTCCCATATCTTTTCTTCTGTAATTTTCATTACCCTACGAATAAGTATTTCTTTATTTAGCTATTAATGTGTCCCCTGAGGGTTCACATTTTTCTTGTATCTCTTCCCTATTCCTTTACGCACACTCCCACGCACTTACTTGGTGGTGGGAGCGGGACCTACAGTTTAAGGTGGGTTCTGAACCACCAAAAGCAACAGCCTTAAGTACTTAGAGAACCTTTTTCTCTAGAGGTACCGGTCCCACAACTCTCCGGAGATGAACCGCATGGGCCACCGAGGCTCTTTCAGAGTGCGAGGCGGGAATCGAACCCGCAAGCTGATGGAGTGGGTCCGAAGCCCACGCTGTAATTACTACAATTGCTTTTATCTCCCTTTCTTTTGTATATTGGTACGATAATCGCTTTTCTCCAATCGTCTGGGACTTCTTCCATCTCGATACATAAATTTATTAATTCACACAACCTGTGAGGTATGTATTCGCCACCGTATTTGAGAATTTCAGCGCTAATACTGTTTTCACCAGCAGCCTTACGGTTTCTTAAGTTCTTACTTAATACAGGCATGAAAAACGTGGGCCTCAAAATTAACGTAAATAAAACGAAAATCATGGGCCTTGAGAGAAAAAGTGAGAAAACAATGTGCAACATTGTCCTAGATGATGAGAGATTAGAACAAGTTGATAAGTACGTATATCTAGGTAGTCTATTCACTAACGACGGAAAAATAGATGGGGAGTTAGATCGGCGCATAAATAAGTGTAAGCAGTTATCGGTAGAGCAGGATCCATCCTCACAAATGAAAACATATCAAGAAGAGCAAAAATGGCCATACATAATTCTATATTCGTACCGACTGTACTATACAGTAGCGAGACATGGACCTGTCAAGAAAAGGACAGGAGTAAAGTTAACGCTATCGGCCTGAAACCTCTGCGCATAATATGCGGAAAAACACTTATGGGCAAAGTCCGAAACGAGACAATCCTCACAGTATGTGGCACAGGAGAGACACTAGTTGAGATATGGGGAAGAAATCAGTTGAAATGGTTTGGACGTATTGAAATAATGAAAGATGAACGACTGACCAAATAATTGTATAAAGGTAAAGTAAATGGTAGAATGCCCAGAGGTAGACCGCCGAAAGAATGGTTAGGATCTGTAAATGAGACATTAGTCCGAAGAGACATAAGAAGCCATAGAAATACAAGAGCTTGCATGAAAAAATGCATGGACGAGAAGGAAGATAGAGTAGTATGACAAGACAGAAAAGTATGCACAGTAAAAAAAAAAGGATCAATTTTGTTGCAGAGCATTTTGCTCCAACGATCATTTGACTCGAGATCATAATGATCTGTCCATTGGGATCACCTTGATCATCTTTTTCTGATAATTTGTCAGACTAAACAAAATGGCCGCCAATTTTTGGTGCCGATGTCATAACGACATAACCTAAAAATTGTATCTATCCGCAAGGAAGTGACAACGACACTTAATAGGTGATATTTTCTAATATCAGATTTCGTCAATTTTGTAACTTTTTAAGTACACTGCACGATCGGAAACCACAAAAAGCTCGCATATGGGTTATAGTACTCTAAGAACGTCAGCCATCTTGCTTTGACTTGATACATGATCCCGCATCAGGTCATTGTGATCTCAAAAGTTGATCATTCATTCCGGTCGATCAAAATGCTTTTGATTTCGGTATCATTTTTGTTGCATATCGAAATGATATTGATATCGGTATCATTTTGAACATTTTTTTTTACTGTGTGGCGACAAATAGTTTGCAAACAGAGTGACAATAGAATGAATGACGCCTGAAACAAAGACCTTGGATAGTAATGGGCCCAAGTGGGGAACCATACATAACAATTCTGTTAGGTGAATGAAATAATATTAATTATATGTCTAACCTCAGTGACACATACTTTTTGAATTGGGGTTTGTAATGCATTATGTTCTAAGTCGCAGTTCTGTTGCTCTATATTTTCACCTCTTAATAATTTTTTGAAAGAGTCTTTTAAAGCGTCTACTATCTCGTCTGTATCATATATCATTTCGCCTTCGCTGTTTCTCATGCTGACTAACTCTGTACTTTTACTTTCCTTCATTTCATTATATAAAAGTTTCTTGCTTCCTTCAAAGTCGTTTAGTATTTTCTCTCCTTCTTCTATTCTTATGTTATCTTTACTTTCCTTAACTAGTCGTTTAACTATCCTCATCGCTAAGAACTGTGATGTTCAACGTTTTTTTGTGCGCTTCTTTCTTTTCTTTTTGGGCTGCCTTAATTTCATCATTCCACCATGCATCACCAGATTTTATTCCTACAATTGCCGTACCACAAACTTCAATCGCACTCCTAACAATGACATCCTTGATCAAATCTGAAGCGCTCTTTATATTTTTCTTATCTATTAGTGTCACCCAAGTTTCCTGATGTCTGCTTTCGTTTATCTTACTCTGAAAATCTGTTTGCGCTTCTGGTTTCTGTACATTTTCAACCTTGATTCGCGTATGTTTGGTTTGTTTGGTTCTCTCTCTTCTCCATCCCCGCCCTAAATTAATTTTGTAGACTAAAAGGTAATGATCAGTATTGCATTCGGAACCCCTCATGACTCTAGTATCTTTAACTAGTTCTCTTAGTCTTTCATCCGCAATAACGAAGTCAATTATACTGCGGTTATTTCCTTTACACCAGGTGTACATGTGGATCATTTTATGTCGAAACTAAGTATTCGTAATAAATAGGCCCTTTTCTAAGCATAAGATAACTATATTTTCCCGGTTATAATACTGTCTTGCTTTTTCATTCATAATTGAACCGAACCCCTGACTACCGTCTGATTCATTACCTACTCCTGACCATATTTCAAAGCCGCCTTGCAACACCCCATTTTCTATGTTTCTATACATTTGCAACCCTTTTTCTTTGTCTCAGCTACACATAAAATATCTAGTTCCCTTACGTGCATAATTTCTCCTAGTTCTCTTACCTTAAGATCATTCACTCCTCTAGCATTCCAAACACCCAGTCTCCATTCATCGCTTGAAACGCGACTTTATGTTTTCCATGTGTATGCATTTCGTCAATCAAAGTTTCAGTCCATTCCGAGGCCACTTTCTTGTTTGTATTATTCATGTTTAGATTGAATACCCAACTATCACCTTTATGAGCGACATTTTTTTGCGTCTCTCTCTCTCCCTCTCTCTTTCTTCCTTTCAAAATTTTGGCTCGGACATTTAACCCATTTATGTATCCTAATTTAGAAATAGCGAATATAGTGAATGTATTAAAACCAGAGACTTGTAGCAGTAAATGCTGCCATTCAATACACTAACATCATATTATATGGTATGAAGATTTGTCAGAAAACGTACTTCTTGTTTTTTTTTAATTTTGAAGCTTCCAGCGTTTCCAAACGTTGTCTTTCTAGTCAAGAACAACCATCCTTGTAGTAAAAATAAAAAAAAGCCACTTTGCTGACATTTGAAAATAGAACAGTCGTAAAATAGGAGTAGTAGCAGTAGTACACAACAATAATAGCTTAGAATGTAAGAATTCAACGAAGTTTCATTAAAAATTTATAAATATTTTACCTTCAAAAGATATACTAAAAGTTCACAGACAATACTGCTATTAAATGAAAAAATCTATAAATTCGTCCTTTTTCCAATTTGAGTAAACTATCACATTTTATAAGACATCTAACTAAATGATATCCACCAGTTCATATATCCGACCATTTATTCTATCCTCAACATCAGGACCACGTATGCTTTCACTTTTTCTGCTTCCTTTCCTCTAACAGATAGTTTTACTTTTTTCCATTATTTAATATAAATTTTTGCGTACCTTTATTTGATGTACCTACTTATTTGGGTCTATCAAACCTATCGACTTTACCAATCACTTTGCTGAAAATGTTCATAAAAGTTCTAAAAATTTCAGTTTTAAAACTTAAAAAAAAACACTGATAATGATTTTTTTATTTGCATGGTATGATTCTATATATAGAACCGTTTTTTATATTGTAAAACCTATTAGTTAATTAAATTTCCTCTTCTTAAAATTTATCATAAAATATTACTTTCTTTTTACCTTTTGCTCTACTTCCTTTTCCTTTACGCAAAAAAGTTTCTATTTTATTTTTTTATGACAAAACTCTTAAAATTATATATTAATTATGTAAATGAATATATTATAAAACTTATATCATGTAAGAATATTTAAAAGTATGACTTTAATATATATCAAAGAAATAATTATTTGAATATCTTTGAAGATTATTACATTTCATTCAATAAATAAATATCGAAACCTTTTCACAATCGACTTTGTTTTGCAGCGCATTTGCTTAATTTTATTTTAGGTGTACGGCAAATGTGATAAGTGCATTACAGAAATCATTGCATTAGAGAAATAGAAGCAAACAATCATCCATGTAACCCTCATAGGAGAGACACAACTTCAATAACAGGAAACTCTAAATTTCACCATTTTTCTTATTTTAGAAAAAAAGAACTGAAAAGTGATATAAAAAAATGCTTTCTTTCTATTTGTCACAAAATAAGGATCACATAAACTTTCGAATAATCCATAAAGCATCTTATAAAACTGTTAGGAATCCAATTTGTGTATTCGCGACACATGCTGAATGAGAATAATTAGTTATATATTTAGGAATCTAATAGAATCACCAAATATGGTACATAGTAGACCGATATTAGGTGACATACAAGTTACGGGCCTAATGGCGTATGAAAATTGCCCACGTCACTCATAACGAACGGAAAGTGCGAGAGAGTTTCCCTAGTCTTGCCAGAAGACTGATGAGTTGTGAACTCATCCATTTCGCATTTAAACTTTGCTCAGGATAATTCAAAAACTGCCGGACAATGGCAATCTTATAATTATTCAATTTGTTTTTGAAAATTGCGCAATGAATTGTGAGAAGATGTTCCTATGTGTCTTGACAGTATACAGATTAGTGATGCATATCGATCATTTTTGGACAAAATCGAGATTTGCTTAAAACATAGTCAGATGGAACTGAAATGTAATGGACATCAAGAATTTGCAATGAAACAAGTCGATCGAGACGATACGATCATCTCGACTGAGTGATCGTTCGTCTCGATGTGATGAGTATGGTGTTCAAGGTTTCAATTTAATCTGACGAGATTTTCGAAAAGTTTCAAAATGATCGATATGCATCACTAATACAGATGGTCAGTCAGGGTCGTGGAACCACTTCTGTTAGATTTTTAACCCGCTTTTGTCGCTCCCGCTCACTGCTCCCCCGTACTGCCCGCTTTTATCGCTCGGTATTGGTTGCGACGCATTGTTGACATTGCCTGTGCGCTGAGAAACTGCGTGGGCCAGCATTTCCAGGAGGAACTGAATCAGTCGGCCTTATATGGGAGTTTTTATGTAATTAGTGATCGACAGGAAATCTTGGGTGTCTGAATCATAAGGAATGTGTTACGTAATAACACGTATTATAAATTATGCGTCAACAAAGTACTTGATAGAGAAATTTAAATTTGTTTACAAAACTACTAAATTTATACTGTTAAAAACATTTTAATACTATAATTGACTTAGTTGAAGAGTCAAGGACTCCCCAACTTTGTTGCTCCATTTTTGCAAGGAGAAAAACTCAACGTTTCGAAAACTTTGTCGTTTTCCTCTTTAGGACGTAGAATACGTAAAGGTCGTGTTTCGGGCGATGAATGGAGACTGGGTGTTTGGAATGCTAGAGGAGTGAATGATCTTAAGATAAGAGAACTACGAGAAACTATGCACGTAAGGAAACTAGATATTCTTTGTGTACCTGAGACAAAGAAAAAGGGCTGCGAATTTAGAAACATAGAAAATGGGGTGTTGAAAGGCGGTTGTGAAATATGGTCAGGAGTAGATAGCGAATCGCATCGTAGTCAAGGGGTCGGTTTAATTATGAATGAAAAAGCAAGTCATCATCTCATAGGGCATAATTTTGTATCACCCAGATTGCTATGGGCTAGAATGAAGGTAGGAATCAGAAGATTATTTATCGTAGCGTGCTACGCACCAGTTGATAGCGATTCGAGGGAAGTTAAGGACGCCTTCTGGGACACTCTAAATGATACAATAAGTATTTGCGATCAAGGTGAAAGAATAATTCTGCTAGGAGATATGAACGGATGGGTCGGTGTCCAGCGTCAAGATACAGATACAGAAAGGGTGCTAGGTAATTTTGGAGATCCAACAAGAAAAAATTATAACGGGGAAAAGCTAGTTAGCTTATGCTTAGAAAAGGGCCTATTTATTACAAATACTTGGTTTAGACATAAAATGATCCACATGTACAACTGGCGCAAAGGAAATAGCCACAGCATAATTGACTTTGTTATTGCGGATGAAAGATTAAGAGAACTAGTCAAAGATACAAGAGTCATGAGGGGTTC
Organism: Andricus quercusramuli; assembly: GCA_932178445.1. NCBI lineage: Eukaryota > Metazoa > Arthropoda > Insecta > Hymenoptera > Cynipidae > Andricus > Andricus quercusramuli. Next base: position 240,762 of record CAKNXH010002259.1, on the reverse strand, counting down.
CGAATGCAATTCTGATCACTACCTTTTAGTCTGCAAAATAAACTTAGGGCGGGGATGGAGAAAAAAGAAAATAAAGAAAACGAAACAAACACGAATAAAAATTGAAAATTTACAGAGACAAGAAGTGCAAACAGAGTTTCAAAAAAGACTAACTGAACGCATAGATAGGGCAACGTGGGAAGCACTTATAAGCAATAAAGATATAGAGGGCGCGTGGACTTTGTTACGGGATATCATTGTCAAAACTACGACCGAATTATGTGGTACGGCGGTTGTAGGAAGAAAGGCTGGCGATGCGTGGTGGAACGATGAAATTGCGGCAGCCCAAAAAGAAAAGAAAGAAGCGCACAATAAAACGCTGAACATGACAGGTCTTAGCGATGAGGAGAGAACTAGACTTAAAAATGATTACAGACACAAAAATAGGAAAGTTAAACGACTAGTCAAAGAAAGTAAAGAGAAAATCAGAACAGGAGAAGAGAACAAAATAAAAAACTGCTTTGAAGGAATTATGAAACTATTATATAAACAGTCGAAGGAAAGTAAAAGTACAGAGTTTGCTAGCATGAGAAACAGTAAAGGCGAAATGCTATATGATATAGACGGGATAGTAGACGCTTTAAGAGACTCTTTTAAAGAACTACTAGGAGGTGAAGATATAGGGCAACAAAACTGCGATATAGAACATAATGCACTAGAAAATCCAATTGAAAAAGTCTGTGTGACTGAGGTCAGAGATATAATTAAGAACTTGAAAAACGGTAAGGCTGCGGGTATAGACAATATTAGCGCTGAAATGCTTAAATACAGTGGCGAGTACATACCTCACAGGTTGTGCGAATTAATAAATTTATGTTTCGAGACAGGAGAAGTCCCAGACGATTGGAGAAGGGCGATTATTGTACCAATATATAAAAGAAAGGGAGATAAAAGCAACTGCAGTAATTACAGAGGCATCAGCCTACTAAGTACCGCAAGTAAGATATACTCAAAAATACTTATTCGTAGGGTAATGGAAATTACAGAAGAGAAGATATGGGAAGTCCAAAGTGGATTCATGCCAGAAAGATCATGTACAGATCAGATATTTAGCCTAAGACAGATCACAGAAAAAAGCTTGAGAGTAGGAAAGAAAGTTTTCTGTGCATTTATTGACCTAGAAAAAGCTTTCGACACAGTAAATAGAAGTAAACTTTGGCAAGTCCTTAAAGAGTATGGAGTGAATGGAGGGCTCCTACAAGCAATAAAAACAATATATACAGGTAGTAAAGCGAGTGTAAGGGTAAATGGGAAACTGAGTGACTGGTTCGATATTATGCAAGGTGTGAAGCAAGGATGCGTTATGTCCTCATGGCTTTTTATCATATTCATGGATAAGTGTCTAAGAACTGCCCTCTTCGACGAAACAGATATAGATCTCGAAACCGTCAAGGTACGTGGGTTGGCTTTCGCAGATGACAAGATTGTTATGGCAGAATCAGTCGAAGACTTGCAAAGAATGTTGAATAAACTTAATACAAGCATGAAGAACATGGACCTCAAAATTAACGTGAATAAAACGAAAGTCATGGTGTTTGAGGGAAAAAGCGAGAAAACAATATGCAACATTGTCCTAAATAATGAGAGATTAGAACAAGTTGACAAGTACGTATATCTAGGTAGTCTATTCACTAGCGACGGAAAAATAGATGGGGAATTAGATAGGCGCATAAATAAGGGTAAGCAGGTTATCGGTAGAGCAGTGTCCATCCTCACAAATAAAAACATATCAAAAAAAGCTAAAATGGCCATACATAACTCTATTTTCGTACCGACTGTACTATACGGTAGCGAGACATGGACCTGTCAAGAAAAGGACAGGAGTAAAATCAACGCGATCGGCATGAAACCTCTGCGCATAATATGCGGGAAAACACTGATGGACAAAGTACGAAACGAGACAATCCTCAAAGAATGTGGTACAGGAGAGACACTAGTTGACATATGGGAAAGAAATCAGTTAAGATGGTTCGGACATCTTGAAAGAATGGAAGATGAACGACTGACCAAGCAAGTGTATAAAGGTAAAGTAAATGGCAGAATGCCCAGAGGTAGACCGCCGAAAGAATGGTTAGAATCTGTGAATGAGACACTAATACGAAGAGACATAAGAAGCCATAGAAATACAAGAGCCTGCATGAAAAAATGCATGGATGTGAATGAAGCTAGAGTAGTATGCCAGGACAGAAATGTGTGGCGACAAATAGTTTATAAACAGAGTGACGATAGAGTGAATGATGCCTGAAACAAAGACCTTGGATACTAATGGGCCCAAGTGGGGAACCATACATAACAATTTTGTGAGGCTCCTCACTTGGGGTGATCGCTAGAGAGATTGATCAGCAACCTGGGTCGGAGCAGTGTTGCGGAGTGAACGTGTAATTTATATAAATAACACGAGAACTCCAGATCAATCTAAAACATCTATACCTAACACCTATATACCCAACAACCCTGTACCCATATACCGATCTACCTCGTACCTATATACCTATTTCACCACCTCCCAACCGAACAAGTCACGCCTACCCCGGAAGGGAAATGGCTTAATGGTATAATAATAATAATAATAAAAACAAAATTTCTTACCAAAAATGAAGTTCCAAAAGAGATGTGAGGAGGAAGATGATTTTATAATTAATTGACGGATATTTTACGAATTTTGAAATTTAATTCTACGTCCTAAAGAGGAAAACGACAAAGTTTTCGAAACGTTGGCAGAAATAAAGGATTTATGACATCAAAATCTACTTTTGGTCTGAAGTATGCCAGTTTCTGTTACCACCTACATGTATTATTTATATAAATCTTAGAATAGAGTTCCAAAGTCGCTTTTTTTCAAAGAAATTTCCACTTCTCGTTCAACATTCAATTGTAGTATTTTTTTACATTGTACAGTTTTTGTCCAATTTTCAATTAGAGTGATGTGAATGAATAATTTGAGTCAATGAAATCAATTTTTTGAAGAATTTATTATTATTTGTAACTATATTCATTTGGAATAATACTAGAAACTTGTGTCTTCTTCTAAAATGTTCAACTTCTTACCACTTCTTACGTAGTGAAGTAATAAATAATGGAAATAAGCAAAAATAATTGTTAAAACAATTTATCATTGTTTATAATCATCTTATCTTAGATAAGTGCTAAAAAGTTATAGTTTTTTCTGATCTTTTGAACTTTTCGCAATTTACACAATTTGCGATTAAAGGTGAGAAATAAAATAATAATGCGTATATTTATTAAACAATGGCTTATTTTAAGAAGATGAATTCCTAAGAAAACATATACGTTTGTAACCAAATAGTTGAATTTTCAACCAAGAAAATTAATTTTCTACCAGAAAAGATGAATTTTCAACAAAATACATAAATTTGTAACCAACTAGTTGAATTTGCAACCATGAAGATTTTTTTTATATTGAACAGACGAATTTTCCAAAAAATACCATACATTTCCAAGTAAATAGTTTGAACCATGAATGTGACGTTAGTACAAATTTTATTTGAATAATTTTTAATTTATATTTGTTTCGTTTAAAAAAAAATTAATTAAATAATTGCATTTTCATACTGGAACGATTAATTTTGACCAAAAATGTAATGGTTAAATTTTCATTCAAGAGAATTATTTGTGAATGGAAGAAAAAACGAATTTCTACAACGAAATTGAGTTTTCAGTTGAAGAAAATACTTTTTAATTTGAAAATACGAATTTCGAACTAAAATTTTGAATCTGAAAGAAAAAAAATAAGCTTTTAAGAAAGTAGTTCAACTTTCAACTAAGGAGTTGAATTTTCAACCTAAGAAGATGAATTTTCCACGAAACATGTAATATTTGACACTTCATAAACAAAGTTTTAATTCAAAACAAACAACCGTTGGAATTTACAAACCAAAACGAATTTTCAAAAAAATACCTAATTGTTCAATTTTCAAGCCAAAATGGTGAATTTTGTACAAAACAGTTTAATTATCAACAAAAAAGTACATTTTTAACCATTGAGTTGAGTTTACCAGACTCTTGCATTTTCAATCAAAAAAGGTGAAATTTTTATAGAAAGAGATGAATTTTCAAACCAAAAATAAAAATATGAATGTTCAACAAAATAATTGAATTTTCAACCAAAACACATTCAGAAGTCAAGGAAGAAAAAAATTGCAATTAAATTGTTGAATTTTTAAGCAGAAAGGAAGAAGTATCAACAAAACAGTCGAATTTCCAACCAAGAAGTGTGACTTTTGAACAAAATTGTTAAATTTTCGACAAAATAGTTCACTTTCATACCAAAAAAAGGATATAAGAATTCATAACCAAAAACGCATGAGTAGAATGTGCTACTGAAAACAATGAACTTTGAAGCACAAATAATCAAGATTTTCTCATTGTTTTCTATACACTGAGTTCGCATTTAAGCGGAAAATCGAGAAAAAAAGGGAAATGGGAAAAAGACTGTGGAGCCTGCGATAAACAAATAGGGACT
>CAKNXH010002259.1:191434-231240 GCA_932178445.1 Andricus quercusramuli | reverse complement strand
GAGAGAACCTGCTGATTGACAGGTGTGTCTGTAAAGACGCTACAGCCCATCAGCGCGTCCTGTCGATGGCCTGGATTGACTACCGGAAAGCTATTGATTCAACCTCTCATAGACTCATCATCTGTCTGTTAGAAAGCTTAAAGATACATCCACACATAGTGAGATGTATAGAGAGATTGATGCCTCTTTGGAAAACTAGATTTACTATCTCGCCTAGAAATTATCGTCTGATAACGAACAACATCACCTTCCAGAGGGGCGTCTTTCAACGTGATTCCATGAGCCCTTCGCTTTTTTGCATGACGCTTCTGTCTTTATCTCTCGCATTACGAAATCCTCCTGCATACCTCTGTGTCGACACTTATCAGCGCGAACATAAGGTCACTCATGTATTTTATATGAATGACCTGAAGATCTATGCCTTGTGGTTAAAGCAAACTTCAATCTGCTATAAATATCGTCAAGAACTACACAGGAGAAATTGGAATGGACTTTGGTTTGGACAAGTGTGCCAAAATTCTTCCGAAGAAAGGAAAGATTACTGGCGTTCCTAAGAACCCTGAGCTTGTGCATATAAGTAGACATCTTGATACTGGGGAGACCTATGCATACCTGGGCGTGCCTCAAAGCCGCATTCAGGACGTAACATTAGTGAAGGAGTCTCTGCGAAGCAGATGCAAGCATTTTCTTTGACAGATTTGGTCTTCGAATCTGTCGGCGTTGAACAAGGTATCTGCGACTAACATGCTTGCCGTCCCGGTTCCTCTCTACTCGTTTGGGGTGGCTCAGTGGACGAAGAGCGGGCGTAAGGCCCTTGATGTCACCACACGTAAGATATTGCATATGCATAAAAGCTTGCACATCAATTCGTCAATTTCGCGATTGTACATGTCACGCCGTCAAGGTGGACGCGGACTTCTGAATCTCCAGTGTCTTCATAACCCAATTGTTCTAATTACAGCTCAAATCGCTGCGAATGGCAGAGGTCCTATCCTAAATATGGACAAGAATCACGAGATAATTGGCGAAGGAGCGTTCCTGCACAAAGCCGCGGAATAAGCAGCCGAGACTCTTGGCCTGAATTTTAACAACAGAAGTGAGGAAAGTGCATCACTCCATCTAGATGCTTCACTTTTAAAAGTCGAAGTGAAGAAAGCAGAGGTTAGAAAATTTCACCAACAGCTACTCGACAATACAATGCACGGACACTTTCACAGAAATGTAGAAAAACAGTCCTTGTTGAAGGAGCAAAATTTTGCGTTCCTCAAATCATCAGGGCTTAATTCAGGTGCGGAGGGTTTTATTTTCGCATGCCAGGACGATGTCATTTCCACCTTAGCATACCGTGACAGCATTTTATGTGAAGAAGTTCACAGTGATAGGTGCAGAGAGTATCATGCACACATTGAGTACCTAGAACACATACTATCGGGGTTTCTGACCCACACAGGGATGGCCTATATCTATAGACATAATGCGGCCCTAAGAGTGCTTTATTACCATCTTTGTCGCTCTTACGGTGTTGGTCGCGACCCTGCCCTGCCAAACTCTCCAAGGGTGATAGAGTCAATTTTCCGAAACGATTAGTGCCAAATTTTCTGGAACTATGATTTTCGGGCAGCAGACTCCATTGAACACTCGAAGCTTGACATTCTTCTCCAAGACTTCCAGAAACGAAATATGTTTGTGATCGAATTCTCGGCTCCGTCCGAATACAACATCACTGCAAAGGAGAAAGAAAAAGAGGAGAGGTACCAAGACCTTAAAAGAGAGCTGCAACGACTGTACCCAAAATATTCGGTGCAAGTCTTTGTGATGGGTGCTCTAGGAGGTGCGAAACTATCACTGGTTCGTAACCTTAAAGCTATACCCGCGTGCCAAGGCACTTGCGAGATGAATGCAGAAAGCTCTCATCCTTGCGTCGCTTCGTGTCCTCAAGAAAGACAAGGGTTTCACTAGACTGTCATTGTGATTTCATCGTGCCCTGTGACCTCCCATCTTACGGTCGTGAAACGTGGCCATACGCGTGATTTACCGCGGCTCTACTGGAAGCCAGTGTCATTTTTAGATGGTTTTGTAGAAAGGATTTCGCCGGGAGTAGGTGCTCAGTCAGGAAAGGTTTGGCTTATGAACAAAAGCATGCACCTTAAGTCTTCTGTTCCGCCACTCTCCATGTAACATTACTTCGGTTAGTATGTTCAGTAATTCTATTATAGTAATTTGATGATATTCTTCTAATAATTTCTCTACTTGTCTTTATTTGTATGCTTTATGCATACTTTTTACTGCGGTATAATTGTTAAAATTCCCGACGAACTGTAGGAATTTATTTTGCGTTACTTTTAATTTTTGATAATTATTTTTACAAGTAAGATTACAAATAGGACAGGCATATGTCATTTCAGGTGATAATAGCTTCAAATGGAGTTTGTAGTTTATTCTGAATACTTAGAACACTCTTTTGTTAAGTAATGGATGAGGTGCGATTAAGGAAGCTACAGCGCTTTGGATTACATGATTTACGTGCCACCTAAAAGTTAGAGTTCTATCTAATACCATCCCTAGATATTTCACAACGAATTGTCCATTTTTCAAGATATTTGTTCATTTTATTTAGTACAGATTGCAGTCTTTCTATAATTTTATCAACTCTGCATGAAGATATAAAAATCCCTGTGTCACCGGCGAATATGTTAATAATTATATGTTTCGATGTAAGTATATCATTTATGTATGTTGTATACAATATTTGTCCTAATACTGATCATTGGGGAACTCAATACATGACTGTTCAAATAGTTGACTTCAAATCATTGTTTTCGATCAATATTTTTCTATTGCTTACATAAGAGCTCATCAGATGTACTATAACGCTGGAAATTCGTAGTGAATAAGTTTATATATTAAGCTGTTAAGCCATATTGTATCGCAGGCTTTTCGATCATCTAGCAAGTGGGTCCATTGTGCTATGAGAATTCTGAGATCCAAACTGTTCATCTGTTAGCAAATTATTATGTCAGAGAACGAACTACTCTGTTTTTAATAATTTTTTCTACAACTTTACTTAGATGTGGTAAAAGGCTTATCGACCTATAATCAAAAATCGACGCATCATTTTCCCCGGGTTTAGGAATAGGTAAAACTTTTGCCTTTTGCCACGCAGTAGGGAAGTCACCTGGATGACGCATTGCGTTTACAATTATTACAAGCATCACAATAACATTCAGAGGAAGTTTTTTGATTTAGGTTGCAGTAACATTGTTAAACCCAAAAGCTTTGTTATTTTGTAATTTTCTTATATGTCCAAATGTTTCGCTTAGCAAAGTAAATTCAATATCATCAACATTAATTTTGGTGTTTCTAATGTACTTATTTACTTTACACGAAACTTTTTCCGTATGTTGTGCATTACCTAAATTATAATTTTGCAAATACACTGCAATGAAATTGCTCGGCAAGGGCTTCAGCTTTGTCTTTAGTTTTGTATACAACTTTGTTCTTTACATTTATGGTGGTATAGCTACTTTTTTCTTTGTATACTTTTCTGTAATCTACCAAACTGATTGATCTGTAGTATTACTTTTAATGAGTGTCTCATCCCAATTGTTTCATGAACCAAGTTCTAATTTCTTGGTAGTTATCTTTTGCACTATTTGGAGAAAAATCTTATTTTGGAAATACCTATTTCTTTAAAATGTTCTTCTGTATTTATTTCAATTTTTAATAAAAAATGGTATGCTTACTGTTAGGGATATAGAATTATATTCCCGTGTTTCAAGAAGAATGTATTTTGTAGCCGCAGTTTTGATGTATACCATTAAGCCATTTCCCTTTCGGGTTGAGCGTGACATTACCCGATTCGGGTAGTGTTTCTAGGTGGATAGTTTCTTGTAGTAAATAACTACAAGTGTGGGCTCACCACACCCACGACACGCCAACAGCACGTAGTTAGTAGTATTCCCGGACGGTCGCCCATCCAAGTACTAACCGCGCCCAACACTGCTTAACTACAGTGATCTAACGAGAACTGGTTTTTTCAGCGTGGTATGATAATTTGCATTAATTCATTAACCTTCTTCTCTACGTCTATTCTGAAGTATGTACATGCTAAATATTGAATTTCCATGTTTTTGAATGTACTTCATATAACTTCTCCATACTGCATTTTCATAATCATGATATTTCTCAAAATATGCGTTTTTATATTTATTATTAATTTTATTTGTGACTGGGTTATGACCAGAATTGAATATTTGTAAAGTATTTGGAATTTTTATTATTAGCATAGTAATTTTTGCAGTATGTTGAGCATTAAAATCCACTATTATTATAACTTATCAATCAAACGAAAAAGTTTATCCAGGTAACTTTTACCTGATATTTTTAATCCACTTTGCACTGTCCACCGCAATTAGCGCACTTAAGATCATTCCCAGAGACCTTACCACAGTTTTTGACTTTGTACTCACAGGCAGACTTGATGCATTTTTTACAGTCTCTAAAAACATGTCCAAAACCTTGACAGTTATAAAATTAGAGCAGAAGATTTTCCCGTCAGAATTTCTCCGAACAAACTGTGATACTCGAGTATAGATTTATTGATCTCATCCTGCCGTTTCGTATAATCTTCAATACCCTTGTTGTATATGATTAAACGATTTCACTTGTGTTTTATTTCAATATCATACTTCAGGATCTGTCTCATTTCGTCCAGTGTTTCCATATATTTGCGTATATATATGAATTACAACATCAGGACGGCATTTGCTTCCCAATGAGCCGTAAAACATGCATATGACCGTCACAGAGTAGCCACCGTTTCAGTTAGAGGTAACTGTATATTTTTTTTATTTTTCACATTTGAAAAAAAAATTAATTAAGAAGTGACATTTAATAGACCATTCTTTTTATTTTTCCCGATATCAGAACGGAATTTGCTTTCAAATGAGCCATTAAACTTCCCAGGAACCCTCACAGAACTGCCACAATTTCAATTACAGGAAATAACCTCACACAGTCTCATATGTAGAATTTCCAATGGAAAAATTATGTAAAATCGAATCAAAAAGGTTTTTATCATTTTTAATCAATATTTTACTTTGGAATATTTTTGAAGTAGATGTAATTAATTGTTTTCGCCCATTTTACATTCTGTTTTTTTCCACATTTTATTAACACATTAGCCGACGGACGAATGAATGTCTCATTGTCTCACTTTCTAAATCAAAGCGAACTCTTTATATCTATAGTCGGTTCAGTCTCATAAAGTTTAATTTTTGACCTATAGTAAAATAACACGCCCAATGATTGCTGACTCGGCGTTTTATTTTGGCATTTATTTTTTACTTCATCAGTTTAACAAAAAAAAACTTTACACTTGATATTGAATATGTGAAAGTAAATATATTTTGTTAGTTTTTTTTTCTTCTCACTACCCACCATGCCACAAAGTTTAATTAAATTTGAGTGGGTGTGGGACATGAGTGAAAACTTTCTGGATGTATCCATTTCATTTTGCTTTATACATATATTGGGATAATAATGATCAAATCAATCAAACATCACTCTATCAATGCAGAATTTTTTCAGCTCTTAAACCTTTTTCGCGGTACACTTTTGAGAAATTGGGCAAAGATTAATGAAGATTTATTCAATTGCAAAGTCAGGGATGTCTGAACTCTATAATTTTTTGTCCTTGCGGTTGTACCTCACGGGTTCTTATTCCAACGCCTATATCTGGAAAAGTATTTTCCCCACAAAAAGTCACCGCAGTTTTGTTGGTAAGAAACACACGAGCGCCCAGAGTCAAATAAAAACTTGTATTTGATGAACTTCTAAGAAATTAAGTTTTTCGAGTTTTAGCTGCCTTCTATGGAGTTTGCACGGCACTAACCGCCGAACCTATTTACCGAAGCAAAAGCCGCCGACCTCAGCGCCTCGGGCAAAGCAGATTCTCCGATAAAGGGAGGTAACCGAGTACGAACGAAGCGTCGCAACCAGCAAGAATCGCAATTACGTTATTCAAACGTTACTCTGGAGTGAATTAATTCCAATGAGAGGCGCTCAAACCGCCTTCGCTGCATCGCATGGAGGCTTGAAGAACTCGAATTATAATAAAAATAGAATACTACATTGCAGGATGCAAATACAGCAGAACGCACACAATTCAATGGAAAATGCGCATCGTTGGTGGGAATTTACTATTGACACTGTAATGTGTCCGAATGTTACAACACTGGCCCATTTCTAAAAAACATCTTATGATAACTATGTTCTGAATTGACACACTACTAGCACACTACTAGCCATCAACTGGTATCAAGTCAGCAGTGTGAACGGTAGTCATCCAGTGAGTTTTGCTGTTGCAGGCCAGTAATAGCACTGGCCTATTATTGCGCCAGTTGTTGGCCAGTTGGCCAGTGTAAAAAGTACTGGGCTACTGCTACAATTCCCATCCAGGATACGTTGTAAGATTAGGTTCGTTGAGGAGAAATATTGTAATTATCCATAAATAAAATTCTATTGTATAAGTTTTTGCATTTACAAAAGTTTAAGGAAACTTAATGCCTTCCAGTTAAAATGAATTATTTATCAACATTTTTATAGGAATGTCATTACTTAAAAGCAGACCTCTGTTTTGTAATTTTGTACATTTACAAAAGTTTAAGGTGAATTACTTTTCTATGATGAAAAAATAATATAATGGAAATAAAAAATTATTTAATGACATTTCGGTACATGGTAAACGTGTGGTTGCCAAAGGTTTGTATCATGTATGACTTAAACTACTTACATCAAATACTTTCTATGTATGAAAGCATCACCCTTGATACCTGCGATAATTGTGTTCTAAGAAAAATTATTTGAATACTTCAAAAAGATTCATCGAATACGTATACTGTGTATAGAAAACTACAATTATATTATATCTAAATTATTCAGGAGTTTTACTTTATTATTCATCAAAATAATTTCTGAAGACACTGATTTGAAGTAAGTTTCTCCAATGTTTGCTAAAAAATGAAACATGAGAAAATCTTCTTAAAAACGATATTACTACAGTGATAGATGTGTTTGATCCATATTAAATTGTTGGAAAATTTATTTTATAAATTTGTGAAAATATTTACTTCTAAGCAGATTTTTCTATGAATCCGTGGTCTTTGTTTTTTCAAGTTTAGGGGATAGACGATCGTCTATCAGTGAATATGCTCAGAAGAAGAGAAATTCGGAATATTGTTCAATGTGATTAAGAATAATTTTTGAAAAGAAGAAATATCATGTTTTACTAGATTTAAGGAAAAAAATTACAAAAAGGTAAGTTTTCATCATAAATTGAAATTGAAACTTTCTTGATTTTGATTTCATCAGATATTTCAAACCGATTAACAGTCAAATAAACATCAACAGTGTTTGATTGAGATGTTTATTTAAGCTTAAAATTTCAATTTTTTTTCAAGATACAATCAATTCTTAGAAATATTAAAGATAAAAATGTAAGTGGTGTTAATAATGTCTTCAAAATTAACTTCAAATTCAATTCTGCTTTATAATAATTACTAGAATAAAATAAAAATATTCCCTTTCAGTTTCCTATTAACATTTCCCTAAAGAGGATGCTTGAAAGGCCTGAAAACATGTTGGATCCTGGCAGAATAAAAAAAGACAGATAAATAATAAAGAACTGAGAGAGAGAAGTGGTTTGGATGTCTCTTTCTCTTTTTCTTCCTATTTTTCAATTACCATATATCTGCCTCTAATCAGCCGTTTCACAATGTTATTTTAAAACATATTCCTCTTCTTTTAACTCTTTTTGTGCAATTATTTCCAGAAAATTGATTTTATTGAGTATTTGTTTGTACAAGCAGTTCTTTAAGTAACATAATTCTTTTTAGGTCGTTTTGGGGAATTTGATTGCACAATTTTTTGTTGTTGAGTTTATTTTGGTTCAAAAAATGTATTTTCAAATATTTAACGAACAGAGACATTCAGCCATATACCCTGTGTCGTTCTCTAACGATCGGTTCTTTTGTTGTTCTCACAAGTTCGATTCTTGGTCAACCGGTAAATGTTGTATTTTTGGGTAGTATGTATACTTCGACTCACCTAATTCCACCTCTTGTTGTGTCATAATTTAGAGTTCTATTTCCATGGAGCCACTGTACAACGCTGTACTGCATTTGCATGGCTATATGCCGGACGACACACAAGAGTTCTATTGTGCTATCTGCTTCGTAGTACTTATCTCTTAAGGGGTCACCCATGGCGTCTACTATCTGGACCGAGGGTGCTGAAAAAGAAAAAAAGAACATGAGAATATTATATTGTAGTTGAATGTTATAACATCCGCTGAATCTTGCACGGTCAAATGAAACTTCTGAATGGTCGCATTTAACGGTCTCTTTCAACCACGAAAATGATGTAAGAGGATCAGCCTTGCATTTCCGATGCCAAGAGGCTCCGATTCTTATTCGGATTTATTCTTGCCATCCCATATTTTCGCATTACAAAATAGTATAAATAGCTTTTGAAAATATTAAAAGTTAAAGGATTTATGGATTCTTCTCTGAAACCATATTTTTTACTTCTCAAGCTTCCAAAAATCCGCCTTTATGTACAAGGTTGCACGCCAAAGGTTTCAATAAAAAAAAGGTTGTTTAATTATTTCTGATTTTTTTTTCAATTGTACATGTACTTCTCTTACTGCATTTTATCTAATTTCCCAACCTTCCATTCCATATCTAATTTCATGTGCACGTAGGTGAAGCGAACAAAATGTGAAGTAGGAATGTGATAAGTATAAAATGTACTTAAGTGCTTTAATTCTAATAACAATAAATTAAAACTTCCTCCCTATAATATCTGAGGAAAACTATAAAAATGCAACGTCTAATGAGCAGAAGCTGGAGGGAAAATGTTAATTTTATAAGACATTAAAAAAAAATACGTAAAATGTCGATGGTTTTGTAAAATATTGGCAACTCTGAAAATAATTAATATTTCTTAATTTTCTTGGTCTAACTTCAAAGGTAAGTCTCCGCAGTACCGAATATGTGGATACTATGGAGAAAACCAGTAATGGGTGGCTTCCAGTATGTACTGAATAATGGGGAAATTAACTGGATTTCAAAGCAAAAGTGCTGTAGTATTTTTTATAAGTAGCAATATTAAAAACGAGTTTTATATTCATTGCTTTCACCACCTACTTACTATTTTTGAATCGACCAATTGGAAAATGTGTTTTCGACACGATGATGATGATTTTGTCCGCTAACAGATTATTTATCATTTTTTAACAAATTAAATTACTTCGACTATTCTTTCACTTGTTCCTTCGATTCGTCAAACTTTCGGTTTCAAAACTTTCTAATGATTAATTCTCCCAATTTCCATGAAGAAGAAAGTGCTATCAACCTAACAACTTTAAAATAAATAAGCAAGTTGATGCCTTTGGCCAACATGACCAAATATAATTATTCATAGTTTATTTTGTATGTACGACAGTTGGCAGAAATAGCTGTTATGCTTGCATACTAAATACGACACAGTTCGGAACTTGTGCAATTTTTACAATATATTAAAAAATAATCACGGTAAAAATAATGAAAATGTTTTTGAAAAACAATTCCGGGATATTGCTCCATAATTTTCTACACAATTTCCTCTGATAATACTCTGAAAAAACTTAAAATGTAAATATTCTCTTCGCCCACTAGAAGAATCATCTAAATTAAATATAAAAATGTTAAAAGCATGAAATATAGGGCAAATCACGAATATAATTCACGTGCTGACATTGCTATCTTAAAAATAAATGTCCAGCTTCAATTTGGTATGTAATATTTTTCCACTTGTTCATCATTTATCAATATCATGACTTGAAAGTTGTTCTACATATCAACATGGTACTGATTTCTCCTATGTTGAGAATCTTTTTCGCTGCAAAAACTCTTTGAAAATCAACGAATATGGAATATTTATTCAGGATTAAGTAGCATTCATTAAAATATTTGTAATTCGTATTTTTGATGTCAATGTAGTAAGTTTGGCCATTAGTTCAACTTATAAAAATGTCTTAATGAGTTAGAAAAATACTATGGCAGCTCAGTTAAAAAATAAACCCTATAATTCAAGGAAATGTCAATTATTTTCAGTGTTCATAACATTTTGCAAAGACGTTTAAACTGAACGGTTTTTTAAATATCGTGTGATAAATTTCACATTTTACCTTGAACTTCAGTTTAATATAAAAAAATTCAATTAGATTCTTTGCTATGACGGAGACAAAATTCAATTGAAATTTAAACAACATTAATTTTTAAAATTTAATTTAAAACATAATTAAAAATGTAATTAAAAATATAATTAAAAATGTAATTAAAAATTTAATTAAGAATTCAATTGAAAATTTGATTAAAAATATAATTAAAGATTTAATTAAAAATGTAATTAACTAATTAATAGTTGAAAACGAACAAAACATGCGTTTCGATGATGCTCTTTATCATCAAAGAAATTTCATCATGTATTTTTGGAACAATCACTCTAGCATAAATTCTATAATTTTCTGGAATCCTCTCAAATGTTTTGTAACGTCTTAGCTTATTCTAGAATCAAAAAAGTCTATGGAATTCTTAAGACAATTATAAAATTCTTTGGAATTTACTAAAAGGTTTTTTAAATTTCCAGAGTGAACTGGCATATTTTGAAATTTTACAGAATGTTATAGAATATAATATTATGCAATACTTTTTTAACAACTAAATTTTTTTTTTTAACAACTAAAAATCTAGTGAACTAGCATTAAAAAACCAATGAGAAAATAAATTAATGAAAATTTAAGTCTAGTTTAAAATTTGCAATAGCCTCCGCTTCTCCGCGATTTCAAACATAACTTTTAATTTATTTCTTGACACTACATTAAACAGGTATGCCTTATATTTGTTCCAACACTAGACCAATTATTTATAATTTTCAAGTCTTGTATGAAATATGATAAAATATTTTCAAAAATTTTGACTGGTAGATGATTTTGGAATTTGATTGAATTTTTATTTCTGAAATACTAAAAATTAATGAAAAATCAACTGAAGTCTGAAAATTGATTTCTGAAAATTTGTTGTAATATTCTGGTGAGTTTTAATATCTGAAGTTTTACAGAATAATCGGTATTATTTCGTAATGTTTTAAAATTGCACAGAATATTGACTAATGAGCTAAGGCCGAAATTGTTTCGATGATATTTATATAAAAATCGGAATAATCATCATTCTAAATCTCAAACCAAAAATGCAATTGAAAGTGTGATTGATATAGTTGTAGTTTTCTGAATACATCGTCGATTGAAAAGCGGAAGTCGCAAGCTGAAAGGTCGTCTTTAGCCATATGTATCGTCGGGATTTCTATCGATGCTGAAAAATACATCTGCGCGAATTGAGATCGTCGTGAATCACGTTTCGCTATTTATATTCCGAAACGTATCGAAGTTCTTCGCAAGATATCTACCAGTACGAACCATTTGTAACGGAAAAATGGAAAGGATCCCGTAGCCCCGTTGAAAGTTCGTAAATCGTCGGTAAGATGCCGTCGCGAATAGTCGCTGACTTCTCACCGATGTTGCTCCATCCGCTTTCTATTCGATCCCGAAGGATCTCTTCTTTTCGTATTTCTCCCACAGGGTCGCAGGTGCAATGGCTTTATCTGACTTCTACTCTACAAAACTTTCTCGACGAGCAATATTCGTCGTAACAAACACCTCGACTTTTCATTTCTTCGTTCTTGGTTTAGTGATATGTAATGCTGCCATCGTCTGTTAGATTTGAAAAATACAGGCCGTATTTGAAGAAAGAAAACATGAACTGAAAATCTTAAAAAAAAAATCTATTTCAAAGTTTTTATTAAAGTATTACCTAATGAAAAGGAATGTAATTATTACAATTTATTTTAACTGTGCAGTAACATTTCCTTCAAACGTTCTTAAAATAAATAAAAACCACGATTTGAGCACGGCATGAAATAATAAAATTACTTATTTCAAGCGAATCTTTTCGTACATGATTTCGAAAGTCACTTAACGTTTCTTTTGTTCATCGGATCCTACAGACAAGAGCCTTCTCACATGCCAAAAGCGTCCTTTCGACTGAGCAATGGCCCGTTTGTGGAAAGACTCATTCACTTTTCCTGATTTGATCGAAAGCGGTGTGGTCTTCACTTGGCGAAGTTGGTTTTATGTTTCAGTGCCCTTGAATGCAAATGGGACGGTTCAGTGATGTATGAACGCGGATATCTCCAGCATGCGCAGAAATTTTCCTGTATATTTTTTAGTTAAAATAACCTAATGAACCTAATGAATGCGAATATCTGTTGCATGTGCAGAAGTTTTCCTGTATATTCTTCGGTTAACATAACCTAAAAAATTACAGAAAAACTACTGCCTGAAAACTCTGAGCGCAAACGCTAGAGATAGACCATATTGACTGACCATAACGACGTGGGACCACTGCCTCGCAGGTGTGGTGTCGCGGCAGCAGTAGTCCAAGCCGCTTTTAGTCAGGCACGCACAATGTCCGTATGACAAAATGGTTTTGGGTTTTCTTCTTTCCTTGAACACATTAAGTGAGTTTAAAAGAAAAAACAGATGGCGAAAGGTCATCTTGCACATCTTCATTGGGAAGAGATGCTTTGTAGAGATAATATCTTTGGAGAGACATTTGAGGGCATCAAAAAAACTAACTCTGAAATATCATCTTACGTAAAATTGATCAACCTTCAAGAAAATTGGAAAACAAAATTCAAAATTCCTTTTTCTTAGTTTTTATTATTTGAATATGTAGCGGTGATAATCGACTCAACGCATCTTTGCCTTGCGATTGAATATTCAATCTTGTTTTTAAACAATGTATTACTTAAACAACAAAACTTGAACAAAAATTCGTTCCTACCATAATAGTAGTTTTCATTGCATACACAGCTGAATGAAAGGAAGTACACCGCATAAAATGTAAAATAAAACCCTTCCGGTTGATTTTACTGGCACTAATTTTTTTTGCAGTTCATATAACTGGGAGAAATTTCCCTAATGTGTTTAGAGCAATCATGACTACCTTTTTTATTCGGGATTCTTTGACATAACTTAAAACTTCAATTCAGTTATAAGAAACATGCTCATGTGACCACAGTGTACAGATTTTGAAAAAACGGAAAAAACTTCAAGCAAATACAAACTTTTTATTAAAAAAGTACCTTTGTAAAACAATTGAACTATGAAAGAAGATCTCAATTAAGACCTAA
This sequence comes from Andricus quercusramuli, assembly GCA_932178445.1. NCBI lineage: Eukaryota > Metazoa > Arthropoda > Insecta > Hymenoptera > Cynipidae > Andricus > Andricus quercusramuli. The sequence continues at coordinate 217,950 of CAKNXH010002259.1, read as the reverse complement.
ACAAATTTCTTCTAGCGTAGTTTTCTATACATAATTATGAACAAATCTTATTCACTCAATTAGTAGAAGTGTTGGGTTTTTATTTGAAAAAATATTGTTTAAAACTGTACTAGCTCAAATCCTAATGTTAGGTAAAAAGTGGAATTAAACGCTGAATGATGTGCGCACAAGAAAATTTTTAAATAAAAATTCACATGTAACCTGACGTGCAGCATCGTATTAAATCGTCGAGATAACTTGTTCGAGCGATGTTTACATCGACCATAAAAAAACTTGCTACTTTTTGTGCGAGAACTCAGGACCAGCAAGTCAAGCGATGAGAAAATGAAGGTATGCTGTGGTAATTAAAATTTTCTAATTAGAGAGGAAACTTACGGCTCTTCAGTTAAAAAAAATAAAAAAGATGAAGATAAAATTGTCTTCTTACAAGTGAAAGAAAGTAGTAGCTTTTCATGTGTTCAAAACAGTATTTAGAAAATATTTTCAAATAGCTCCTGTTGTTCAATACATTTAATATGCAACTTGCAATATATTATGGAATTTCAGTGAATGTATTTTTTTGCAAACATAAGATGTTTGAATCGTTTCCAATCGGGTTTGAATAGACCTTTAATTTTATAAATGATTATGAAGAAGACCTTTTTTGAAACATAATTTTGAGGTATTTCATTACATATAACATAGGTAAGTGAAATCCCCATCCCCTCAGTGTTTTACCTGACATTTTTCAGTTTATAGAAATTCAAATGATTAAGCAGAACTCAGAGAATTCTCTGAAATATGCGAGGAAATTTTGTGGGAAAGACTTCAGACCATATGATTATTCAGGGACGTTTCCATTCAGGTCGACGGTATTCGCGAATGAAAATCACCTATAAAGGAATGACCGTGAGAGATTTACGACTATCTGAAACTAGAACTGCTTTTCTTTAAAGGAACCAGTGTAAAATGGGATCAAAGAATGTACGATTGAGAACTTGGATGCTCAACTAGCTAGGATCTTCTTCAATCCGCTTTGGGGGAATAATTTATAATAAACAAATTTTTAACCGACTCATGAACTTTTCTATGTCACTCATGCAGCGAGAAGACAATTTCTTTAGTGTGCGAACTAAAGATTGATTTACATACATATATATGCTTACATAGAAATATGTATACACATATGCATATATATTAGGTTGTGCCAAAAATGCAAATTTTCGAATTTCATACCCACCTAGGAGTTAAATTATTCCTAAGCGTAATACAAACCTACTCTTCTTAAAAAAATTTCAAACAAATATTAGATAGTACGACTCGCGTTTTAATTATTTGTTATAAATTTTCAATCATTGGAAGTTGAGAGCCCGAGCCACTCTGGGTAGCCTGAGAGTGCAGTGGTCCTGTTCATGAAACTCGAAAATAGTCAATGGCGGATGGACATCTGTTGTGACGTTTAATCCTACCATTGTCTGGATTATGATTGTTTCCGATGCAAATATTGACTTAATTTTTCAATATTTAAGGATATATTGTATCTTAAAATCTATTGAAAAAAATTAAAATTTAAACTAGGCTATTATAATTAGTCAAGCTATAAAATGAAGAGCAAAAAAAAAGTTTTAAATTAATATTCTCTTGCAGCTATTCACTAAATGAAAATGAATTCATGTTTCCTTACAGTACAGACACATTTTACTGATTATTCATGTTATAATCATGTAAATTTACCGTTTCTTATTCACATACACTACCGACACTAAGTTTGGGTACATTTATTTTTGTTTTCAACATTTTTTTCACTTCAAAGGCGATTATCTGCCAAGAAACTGAATTACACGACTTTATAATCAGAATAATTTGAAGGGTTATACGATTCCGTTTCGAATTTGCGTGTTCTTGATTGAGATTTAAAGAGTAGGATTTTCTCTTGATTTTATGTTTTTTCCACATTTTTAGGAATCGAGAAGAATTTTTTCTTCGTCAAATTATGTTTGGTATTCGAATTAATGATATTGGAAGTATGCAGAAGCAACCATTATCTCAATTTTTTCAAAAAATGGATGTATCACGTTTTATTCGCTCCTTCTTCAATATATAGAAATCTGTAAATATTTCAAAATGACTATGAATAGTAAATTATCCTAATGAAGAATAATTTGTTGTGAATGTTATTTTATTTAAAACCTCCATAATGCCTACGGTTAGGAACAATCAAAATTTTAAAACGTCAGTGATAGACTGTCACTCGAACTTCTGCTAATATACAGGGTGTCCCACCACCTATGAACATGCCGGTACTGGGTGATAGACGACAAAAAAAGAAACAGAAAAGTCCTCTGGCAAAATTTGATCTGGGCCTTAGTTTGGGCACAGTGAAGCTTCAAAGTTGGGCATAATGAACCAATCAGAATCGAGCTTTGGTAACCACTTGTTTGTCTGACAAATGTTAAGATAGTGTGCGTGCTGGTGGTTCACTTCAGCTCCCGCAAAAACTTCACATCGTTGATCTTTGATTGTTTCTATAAGACGCGAATTTCAAGCCTTTACATTTTTTTAAATTCTTAGTTGTTCTTGCAAACGTTTATTACCGTCCTTAAAATGACATAACATTTGCTCAACCTAAAAAAGATGCATTTCAATTTAATACAGAACTTTCCTGACATTTCATGTAAAAAAAACCAACAAAGATATTTAAAATTCATAAGACCAAACGAAATTTTGTTCTTCAACATTAATCTACAAGTCTAAGATAAGAAAAAACGTTTCAAACCTCGAAAAGACATTCTCAGTGAATCGTCGCAGAAATGTTGTTAAATTTTTGTTATAAAACCAACAAATTAACTTAAAATTCGAAGAAACAAAACAAACTTTTGTTATTGAAAATTGATTAACAAGTCTACGATAAGTAATTCTTTGCGATTCAATTCAAAATTTTTTGTTACGTTCATTGTAACGAATTGATAAAAAAAATAAAAAATGGGAAATCCAAACAAACTTTTGTTCTTTAAAATTAACCAACAAGTCTAAGATGAGAAAACACATTTTTAGCCCCCAAAAGTAATTCTTTACGATTCTTTGCAACATACATTTATTATCACAAAAACAAAATTGTTAGAAAAATGGTAAGGAAACCAACAAAAAATGGAATATGAGAAAACCAAACAAACTTTCGTTTTTGAAAATAAATCATCAAGTTAATGATAAGAAAACTCATCTCAAACCCGCAAAAGTACTTCTCTGTAACTTATTACACCATTTTTTTGTAATAATAATGAAACTAAAAAAAAAATTAAAGCTCGGGAAACGAAACGAACTTTTGCGCTTTGAAAATAATGAATAAGCTTACAATAAAAAAACTGATTTGGAATCCCAAAAGTAATTCTTAGCGATTCTTTTCATAAATTCCGTTACATTAATTGTAGCAAAGTTAAAAATAATTAAAGTTGGGAAATCCAAACGAACTTTTGTTCTCTAAACTAAACTAAGAACTCTGAAGTTAGAAGACACATTTTGTTCCCTCAAAAGTGATTTTTGGGATTCATTGTAAAAATTTAGTTATATTTAATTGAACGAAACTAATAAAAAATGTAAAGCTCGGGAAACGAAAGGATCTGTATTTCTTTAAAAATAACCAACCAGTTGAGAATAAAAAATCACATTTTGAACCCCTGAAAGTAATCCATTGAGATTCTTTCCATAAACTCTGTTACCTTAATTGTAACAATGTTAAAAATATTCAAACATGGGAAATCCAAACGAACTTTTGTTCCTTAAAAATAACCTACAAGTCGAAGATAAGAAAATACAGTTCGCACACCGAAGAGTAATTCTTTGGAATTCATTGCAAAATTTCTGTTACGTTTATTTAACAAAACCAACAACAAATTTAAACTGAGTAAACCAAACAAACTTTCGTACTTGAAAATAAATCATCAATCTAAAGATAAGAAAACTCCTTTTAAAAACGCAAATAAATGTTTGCAACACATTAATGGTACAAAAAGAATTTAATGAAAAAAATAAATACAAAACAATAAATACAATTAAACAACAATGACACAATGAAATGATATAACAATAAAAGGGGAACATTAAATAACCATGCTTTAATTTTCTTTATTGTGTTACAATGAATGTAACAGAAATTTTGTAATGAATGGAGAACTCTTAGGGGTTCTAAATATGTTATTTTACTTTGTACTTGTTGGTTAATTTATAAAAACAAAATTCCGTTTCGTTTCCCGAGCATTAGATTACTTTATTATTTATGACAAATTTGAAAGAAAAAAAGTTTGTTTGATTTTCCGAGTTCTTAATTTTTTTGTTTCCAGATTTACCGCAGAGGTACGCTTTGGAATGGCGAAGTGCGAGGGATGGTGGAAATGATGTGAGGCAGAAAAGGAGATAGCTCATGGTGTCACCCTGAAATACTCCTCTCTGAAAGGTGATACTGTTAGTGATCACATGATGTTTTCCAGATGAGATAGTAAATCTGGTTTTCCAAAGCGGCAATAATCTCTTTATGCACCTCACGATGTGTGGATGAACGTTTGAGTTTTCCAACAGACAGATGATAAGTCTATGGGAGGTTGAATCAAAAGCTTTCCGGTTGTCAATCCAGGCTATCGATAAAAATCGCTGATAGGATGCTGCGTCTTCACAGAGACATCTATCGATGAGCAGGTTCTCCCGACATCCTGCTACGCCTTTCTTTGAGCCGCGTTGTTAATACATCTCTCGCCACACAGGTCCAATCTACCAAACAATCCTATAATTTGGGATAGCTGTGAAGATCCTATATAGTGTGTTCAGATAAGTTGTTGGCCTGTAATTCTTAGGGTCAGCTCAGTTGCCCGTATTCGGCAGGAGCACTGTACGCCCTTCCACCAACCAATCCGGAATAGGCTCTTCCGACTTTGGACATGAAGTGAAAGTTCGGGCCAGATGCTGGTGGATTGAAGGAAACTTCTTCTACCAGAAGGGCTTGGTACCATCTGGTCCCGGAGCGGAATAGTTCTTCATGCCTCTTAATACGTTTTTTACCTCTTCGGTAGTGATAGGTGGGCACTTCTCCGTAGGTGGTATGAGAGCATTGCACAGCTCCTTGAAGCTATTTATATTCTTTGAGCCTTCTTCAAGTGGATGTTGAACTTCGTAGACTTCTCTCCAAAATTCTTGGACCTCCTCTGGTTGAGCGGATGGTCGACAGTAACTGCATGGTCTTGGGAGAGTTTAAATGCGTCAGATAAAAACTGTTGATTTTCTCTGACCCACCTCTCCCTCTGCTCTAGACTTCTCTTAGCGTTAGATAGTACTCGTATTCTGTCAACAATATGCTGCCTGATGTTCAGTAGCTTTGACTTGTTGATTGTGTGATGACGGATCCAATGTGCTCAGTTGATGTATTCGTCTTTTGGACTTGTGATCAACCGTTGATTTTGTTTTACGGTTTGCATCTGTCAAAGTCCTCGCATGCACTGCATACACCACAATTGATAGTTCAGAGGTCGGATTCTTCGGAATAATCTTCACGAAGCTCATCATCCAGTTCAGTCAGATCTTTGGGCTTGGGAGAAACCTGAACGTTGATGTTTCTCCAAATCCTGAAGCACCGTTCTTCGTCTATTGGATGCCTGTTCGCGGTTGTTCTCAGTGTCGCCACTCTTTCTCTGTTGCGGGCTTGTTCTGGCTGCGGTAGAGTAGGCGCTCCGCTTACATAGCCCCTTTTTCGGAGTTGTTCGGCATGGTTTCGCAGACGTTGACGTGAAGAGTGCAAGAGCTCTGGGTGTTTCTCCCACCACAGAACTTGCAGTCGTGCCACGTAACTTTCTCGCTCGGGACCCATACTGCTATCGTAGCACTCTAGCAGGTCGTCATTGAGTCGATCCATCCACCCAAAAGTATTGAGATTCCGCCGGTCCATCGCATTGACTCCATCTTGATTGGCTTCCCGAAATCTAGGGTAGTCGCCATTGTTGTCCGACCCATTGTCGGGAGCCCTGCGCGTTCGCTTGTTTTGAACCGCAGTTACTACAACTATGTTTGGTTTTGTCATTGTTGTTTTCACGAGCAGCTAGGGAAAGCGTTCGTCCATCCTTGTATAGCCCCGCGTGCAAGAATAAAGCTGATACTCTGAGAGGTCGCCCGGTATCTCAGGTCACCATTTGAGACACCTCACCCAGGTGTCTTTCAGCTTTCGGCACGGTTGTAACGCCTTCGCTAAGGGGTTATTCCTTCGGGACCATCCCTGGAATCCGCAACTGCTTATTCATTATTGTAACCATATTCAGAAGAAACCCATGGTACAGGGACCCTCTATCCGCAACCCGTGGACGCGTTTAGTTTCTTTGTTATAGGCCCTTCGGTTTGATTCCCAAGGAACCAAAACCGAAACCGAAATATATATATATATATATATATATATATCACTATATAATAGTTAATTGCAATTATCACAATAATAAATATAAAAATTAAATAATGATGATATAATTATATATAATTATAGTAAATTATCACAATATGAAAAGTAAAGGACCTGCACTCATTTTTTGGCATTTCACGGAAAACTCGGCGAACTTTCTCTATGGTGCAAAAATCTGGCGATTGAGATACTTAGACGATATCGAAATAACTCAAGCAAGATTCTGCAAATCAATACTGAACTTACCTTGCAATTTTCCAAATTATATAATAAGATTGGAAACAAATGAAATTCAATTGAAATACGAATGTGTAGCCACATCATTGAAATGGTGGATTAAAATGCTAGAAACGTCAAACGATACTTCAAAGTCAAATTCAATCTTAAAATCTTAAAATCTTTGAGCAGTATGCAAATGAAGCTGCCCTTGCATGTACAAGGAAATAATTCCGTCAAACAATTATTTAATGAAAAATATAAAGTATAATAAATTAATTAATTATGATGTTAAAGTTTTTTGTCTACTGGTCGTGAGCACTGAGCTACGGAGAATCGAGATAATTTTCTTCACAATCCTTACAAGTAGAATTTTGATGTAATTCCTCATGCTTGCAAGATTATAGCACTTAAACAGATAGGCTTAAATTAAAGTTTTTCTATGTTAATTTTCTTCACCAAAGTTATTATTATACCATTATGCCAATTAACTTTCGGGGTAGGCGTGACTTGCTCGGTTGGAAAATAGTGAGTAGGTATATAGATATAAAGTAACTCGGTATATGGGTTTAGGGTATATAGGTATATAGGTGTTAGGTATAGATGTTTTAGATTTATCTGGAATCCTCGTGTTATTTATTTAAATGACACATTCAATCCGCAACACTGCTCGGACCCAGGTTGGTGATCAATCTCTCTAGCGATCACCCCAAGTGAGGGGCCTCACAAAACTGCTATGTATGGTTCCCCACTTGGGCCCATTAGTATCCAAATTCTTTGTCTCAGGCATCATTCACTCTATTGTCACTCTGTTTACGAACTATTTGTCGCCACACTTTTCTGTCCTGGCATACTACTCTAGCTTCCTTCACGTCCATGCATTTTTTCATGCAAGCTCTTGTGTTTCTATGACTTCTTATGTCTCTTCGGATTAATGTCTCATTCACAGATTCTAACCATTCTTTCGGCGGTCTACCTCTGGGCATTCTGCCATTTACTTTACCTTTATACACTTGTTTGGACAGTCGTTCATCTTTCATTATTTCAAGACGTCCGAACCATTTTAACTGATTTCTTCCCCATATCTCAACTAGTGTCTATCCTGTGCCACATACTTTGACGATTGTCTCGTTTCGGACTTTGTCCATCAGTGTTTTCCCGCATATTATGCACACAGGTTTCTTGCCCATCGCCTTGATCTTACTCTTGTCTTTTTCTTGACAGGTCCATATCCGGCTACCGTATAGTACAGTCGGTACGAATATAGAATTATGTATGGCCATTTTAGCTTCTTTTGATATGTTTTTATTTGTGAGGATGGACCCTGTTCTACCGATAACCTGCTTACCCTTATTTATGCGCCTATCTAACTCCCCATCTATTTTTTTGTCGTTAGTGAATAGACTACCTAGATATACGTATTTGTCAACTTGTTCGAATCTCTCATCATTTAGGACAATGTTGCATATCGTTTTCTCACTTTTTCCCTCAAACACCATGGTTTTCGTTTTATTCACGTTAATTTTGAGGCCCATGCTCTTCATGCTTGTATTGAGTTTATTCAACATTCTTTGCAAGTCCATTACTCTACGAATAGGATTTTTTTAGTATATTTTACTTACGGCACTTAGTAAGCTGATACCTTTTTAATTACTGCAGTTGCTTTTATCTGCCTTTCTTTTGTATATTGGTACGATAATGTCTTTTCTCCAATCGTGTGGGACTTCTCCTGTCTCGAAACATAAATTCATAAATTCGCACAACCTGTGAGGTATGATTCGCCACCGTATTTAAGCATTGCAGCGCTTATACTGTCTATAAAAGCAGCCTTACCGTTTTCCAAGTTCTTAATTATATCTCTGACCTCAGTGACACAGACTTTTTCAATTGGGGTTTCTAATGCATTATGTTCTATGTTGCAGTTTTGTTGTCCTATATCTTCACCTCCTAATAGTTCTTTAAAAGAGTCATTTAAAGCATCGACTATCCCATCTATATCATATAGCATTCCACCTTCGCTGTTTCACATGCAGACAAACTCTGTACTTTTAGTTTCCTTCAACTGTTTATATAATAGTTTCGTAATTCCTTTAGAGTAGTTTTGTATTTTGTTCTCTTCTTCTGTTCTGATTTTCTCTTCACTCTCTTTGACTAGTCGTTTAACTTTCCTCTTTTTGTGTCTGTAATCATTTTTGAGTCTATTTCTCTTCTCATCGCTAAGACCTGTCATGTTCAGTGTTTTATTGTGCGCTTCTTTCTTTTCTTTTTGGGCTGCCTCAATTTCATCGTTCCACCACGCATCGCCAGACATTCTTCCTACCATCGCCGTACCATACACTTCAATCGCAGTTTTAACAATGGAATCTTCTAATAAAGCCCACGCGCCCTCTATATCTTCAATGCTTTCAAGCGGCTCCCAAATTGCCTTATCTATGAGCTCGTTTATCTTATTCTGAAAATGTAATCGCACTTCCGGTTTCTGTAAACTTTCGACCTTGATTCGCGTTTGTTTCGTTTGGTTGGTTCTCTTTTTCCTCCATCCCCGCCCTAAGTTCATTTTGAAGACTAAAAGGTAATGATCAGTATTGCATGTAACTAGTTATCTTAGTGTTTCATCGGCAATAACGAAGTCAATTATACTGCGGTTATTTCCTTTACACCAGGTGTAAGTGTGGACCATTTTATGTCGAAACCAAGTATCTGTAATAAATAGGCCCTTCTCTAAGCATAAGCTAACTAATTTTCCCCCGTAATAATTTTTTCTTGTCGGGTCCCCAAAATTACCTAGCACTTCTCCTGTATCTGTATCCTGACGTTGGACGCCGTCTCATCCGTTCATATCTCCTAACAAAATGATTCTTTCACCTTGATCGCAATTACTTATTGTATCATTTAAAGTGTCCCAGAAGGCGTCCTCAACTCCCCTCAAATCGCTATCGACTAGTGCGTAGCACGCTATGATAAATAATCTTCTGAATCCTACCTTCATTCCAGCCCATAGCAATCTGGGTGGTACAAAATTATGATCTTTGAGATGTTGTCTTGCTTTTCCATTCATAATTAAACCAACCCTTGACAACCATGAGATTCGCTATCTAATCCTGACCATATTTCACAACCGCCTTTCAACACTCCATTTTCTATGTTTCTAATTTCGCAACCCTTTCTCTTCGCCTCAAGTACACAATTAATATCTAGTTTCCTTATGTGTATAGTTTCTTGTAGTTCTCTAATCTTAAGATCACTCACTCCTCTAGCATTCCAAACACCTAGTCTCCATTCATCGCCCGAAACTCGACCTTTACGTTTACCGTGTGCATGCTTTTCGTCAATCAGAGATTCAGTCCATTCCGAGGCTACTTTATTGTTTATATTATTCATGTTTACATTGTACTACCAACTATCACCTGTATGCGCGAGATTAGTTTTGCGAGTCGAAATCATGTCCGAATTAAGCATTGGTTTGTCGTATGGTTTTAACGTAGTTTAATTAATGGTATAAGCCTTCCCCCCTCTCCGTGGAACAAAAAATATTTCAATTTCAAAAATTTAAAATCTTGAAATTCATTCATTCCTAACAATGAAAGTTATCAAATTAGGAAGGATCTTAATATATTTAAAAAAATTTTCTGAAATACCGTGGAATCTCTTATAAAGAGACTTAAATTTTTAACAATAAAAGTTATGACTTAGCTTTTGTTATTTGGCGGGGATTACGCCGTTTGTCCTCAAAGCTTCTTCTTAATTTTTGAGTAGAAATTTCGAAAAGGAATGGCACTAAGTAGCACGTTTACGGAAAATTTTATTTTATTATTACTTTTTTTTCAAAGTGATCGCGTAAAAATAGACCGGTTTACTGGATATTTATTATTTAATTCTACGAAATCAAGAGATTTGACCTTTCTCTACGACGTTATATTTTAGACTGAGTGCTGGAGAAGCAACATGTGTTTTTTTTTGGTACAGAATACCACAATAATACGTAATAATTATTAATTATGACTATTAATTAATTATGATGTTAACGTTTTTTGTCCGCTGTTTTTTCAATATTTTCATAAAATATTGATAGTTAAATTGTGAAAAAAATTTCTCTCTAGCTCCGGTGGGATTCGAACACCACGTCAATCAGATTTCCGGTCTGATGCTTTTGACCACTAAGCTACAGAGGATCGAGATAATTTCCTTCTTCTTTTCTTCTAAATATCAATATTTTATGAAAATATTAAAACGACCAGTAGACAAAAAACCTTAACATCATAATTCATTAATAGTAATAATTAATTATTATTACGTATTACCCTGGTCAAGAAAATTAACATAAAAAAAAATGTATAGTAAATTAATATTGCTCTACCAGCTTACATTAAGTAACTCTGAGAACGCCAGAATACTCTGGAACGGTCGCAAATATTCATTTGACTCTGAGAATGTTTGCTTCATGTGTAACTTGCGTAACATGGCCATTCTAGATCACATTATTATAAAATCTCGCATAAAAATAATTCGACTTGGCAAACTCTTCAATTACTCCCCAATTAAAATATACCCAACACATACTCATGATGTTTTATAAATCTAGCTCACGGCCGCAAGCGACACTCTATTGTATGTCTTGGAAGTTCAACTCAAGACATGTGCAATATTATCCCAAGGCCCCCGAGGCCTTCCAAGATCATCCCTACTTTGCTTCAAGTTTTACAAATTGTTTATATTATTTCATTTTCTGATGTCTATTTTTACGCATCAATAATGTTTACCTGCAATAATTATGTTCTTTGGATGGGGAATCTGAAAATGTTGTCCATTTTTTCCTATCTCCAACAGTTCACTGAATACTCGAAAAAAAATGTCAATTCCAATATTTCTAAGAAAAACTTCCGTTGTTTGTACTAGCTAAAAGCCACAGATTCCTCATTCGTATCCCTAATGAAAATTCTTTGACTCATTTCTGACTTGAATTGCCCCCAATCAAGACATAGTGAAAGCGGAGTAAAGATATCATTCCATGTATTATTCTTATGACGGAGCTAGACTTTATTTAACGTCTTGAAACAGCTAGAAGGTTGCCTATTATAGGCCAGGAAAAGTATACCTGTCCTGGTGAAATGGGTTATTTTGATCCTCAAATTAGCTAATCATTGTTTATTTCCGAACAATTCCATATATCTTGCTATATAATAAGAATATCTCGCCGCCGCCGTGCTAGGAATTCAGAACTCAGCCCCGCTTCAGCTCAGGCCCAGCCTTGGCCAAGCCTCAGCTCAACTCTGACCTGAGCCTGAGGAGGCCCCCTCTACAGACCTCTCACGAGAGCCTCAAGTGCCTCCCACAAGAGCCTCCAAGACCCTTTACGAGATCCTGTGGAGCCTCCCACGAAGGCTTCAGAAGGGAAGGGTACAAGTGTTAACGGAGCAACTGCGTACGAGCCCATCTGTGCACGTCAGTGGCCACTGGTACAACTGTGCACGTTGTTGGCTACGGGCGCAACTATGCACTGGCCATTTGTGCACGTGAACTGTTTCTAGGGAACCATCTATGTACGTCTAAATCCCGAAGTGCACAGTTGGGAGTCTCCAATCTATGCACGCTAACCCTTTCTAAGGTACCAGCTTCAGATGGTACTCTCCCAACTGTGCACGTCTCAATTCATACGATTGAGTGATGATACGATTGAGTGGATTTCACGGGTGACGGACAACTTTGCACGTGCCCAACTGTGCACGTCGATGGCCGGACGGACAACTGTGCACGTCCATCTGTGCACGTCCAAGACCACAGGAGCCCATCTGTGCACGTCGAAATTTCGACGTGCACAGTTGTCATTTGGACAACTGTGCACGTGCACGGATGGTACTTGGACAACTGTGCACGTCGAAATTTAGACGTGCACAGTTGTCACTTGGACAACTGTGCACGTGCACAGATGGTACTTGGACAACTGTGCACGTCGAAATTTAGGCGTGCACAGATGGACTCCTGTGCACTTTACCGTGCACAGATGTCACTTTCCTAACTGTGCACGTGCACAGATGTCACTTGCCCGACTGTGCACGTTCATGTCCTTACGTAAGGGTTGTACTTAAGTCTATGAATTCGTCGAAAGTGAGGCTCGCGGGATTTTCAAACTTTTGCGCATGTCCGAATTCTTTCTCCCATTTGTTCTTTAGAATTGAACGCTTTCTGGCTATAGCCTTGGAAAGTTTATCGTTTAACAGTCGAATTTGGGGCTGCAAAATATTATTATTCAACAAGGAAATATCAATTTAACAAATTTCAATAGATTTATGAATCTTACCTTTGGAGTGAAAAGTACAGCTTTCATATTCGGAACCAATTATGAATTTTTGTACGAAAAAGCACTTAAAACTAGGCCAATTTATGAGATACGATAAATAGAGAGAATTTGTAAGGTTTTATAGTTATTTTTATGCAAGTTAAACTCTGGAATCCGTCGAACTTCAAAAAATTTTGCACTATTTTTGACCCATGCTTGAGGAAGGGAACTTTTTTTCTTGCAGGACATAATACTTCATTTTTCCATTTATGAAGTATTTAGCAGAAAATTTTCAAGAAAATCGTGCCAGGTGCAGCAAGATAATTTAATATTAACGATTCTATCGCAAATTTTCAAAAAGGGCTTTTTCCAGAGGAAATACACGTGAACATTTATGGGCTTTGAACAACCGCTAAAAATCAATTGACTTCGAAATCAGAAAAATACGTGCTTACTTTTTTGTGTTTGAATAAATCGGGCGGGCGAGACCAAGAAAATTTGAAAAAAAAACATGTGAACCACCCAAATAAATAAACCTTGAGATTTCTCTAACCAATGACCAAGAAAAATGTGTAACCCGTCATTATACATCGCCACATAAAAAACAGTAAAACACTCATAACAAATATTTTAAAAAATTTCTTTTCCAGTTTATTTTTTGTGAAATTATAGAAAAAGGCATAAAAGAAATAAACGATTTGGTCAAATCAAAGACAGATAAGTAACTACAAAAAAATAAATACCTACCAAGTAGGCACGGTAGTTAGTGGTCATTAGGACGTTCAAAGGACATCAGATGTCTCTGTACCCACTGGAAGACTCAAAGAAGCTCAATAAGATGAAACTATTGAAAAGTAAATTCAAAATAGTACATTGTGTATCGAGGGCGTAAAGAATGCTATTTTGACGAGTCAAAATAGCCGTACGCCCTTGACACACACTGTACTGTATTTGTATGTGTAGCGGGCCTAAAGTTTTATATAGCGGGCGTAAAGTTTCATGTAGCGGGCGTAAAGTTTCATGTCAGCCCGGCGGCGGAGTGCGCATGTCCGAACACATTACGCCTGCTTCACGTGCATGCAATGGCGCGTTTTTAAGGGGGTCGAACGAAAAGAGATTTTCATATATCTTCAATAATTTGAAAGGAATAATTCCATCAAAATAATATTTGAAATATTTTTGAACTAACTTTAAGAAAGTTGATACGCTCCATTCCATCAGGATTGAATAATTTTAACTGTTGAAAATTTATTATACGTAGATACAAAGGATCACCCTCGTATAAACCCTTACGTAAGGACATAAACGTGCACAGTTGGGCAAGTGACATCTGTGCACGTGCACAGTTGGGCAGGTGACAACTGTGCACGTGCACAGTTAGGAAAGTGACATCTGTGCACGTTAAAGTGCACATGAGTCCATCTGTGCACGTCTAAATTTCGACATGCACAGTTTTCATACGGACAACTGTGCACGTGCACAGAAGGTACTTGGACAACTGTGCACGTCGAAATTTAGATGTGCACAGTTGGCACTTGGACAACTGTGCACGTGCACAGATGTCCAAGTGACAACTGTGCACGTGCACAGATGGCACGTTCACAATTGGCACGTGCACAGTTGTCCTTCTGACGAACGACGTGCACAGTTGTCCGTCTGGCCATCGACGTGCACAGTTGGGCACGTGCAAAGTTGCTACGTGCAAAGTTGACCCCATCCCGGATTTCACAGATTCCATACTTTAAAATAGCAGTCTGGAAATTCCAAATGAGGGATCGGTACGTACGATACACTACCGTCGGAAATTGTGTGCACGAATCTTGTGAGCGCTATTAAAAATCACTGATGATTTCGAACCACGATATTTCGGTGAAAAAAAGAGATAGAGAATTCTTTTTTCAAAGTTGAAAAGCTTATGAAATTCTACGTCTATTGGTACCCAGAAAATATTTTTCTGACCTTCTGAAGATAATGCAGCACGTGAGAAGTTTACAAAAAATTCAAGATTTTCCCAAATTTTTCTTCCTCAACTTCAACTTTTAGCACGACCTAGGGACATTTTTTCAAAAACCTGAAAATCATACGACATCGAGCCTGAAATATTATCTTTAATTTAAGCCAAGAAAACCTGAAAAAATCTTCATTGGTGCCCGAGATCCGATTAAAAATGTTCAATCGTTTCTGAGCTAAACTTTAATCGACGATCACGGTTCTCGGCCGGTCTGCTGCTCGTCTCCTTCGTTGAGTCAGGACCGAATAGGCCACGCACAGAGGTGGCGCCTAAGTGGACAGTGTCCCATTCTTTAATATGGAGATAATATTAGTTTCAAATAATTGTTAACAATCACAAATAACAATAAATATATATTTTTTCCATTCACCATAATTTGAAACAAAATTACTAATAAAGAGAACCAAAAGTATAAGAGGGCCCACTTAGGTGCCACCTCTGTGCGTGACCTATTCGGTCGTGCATCAAAGAAGGAGACGAGCAGCAGACCGGCCGAGAACCGTGATCGTCTATTAAAATTGAGCTCAGATACGATTTAACATTTTTAATCGTATCTCGGGCACCAATGAAGATTTTCTCAAGTTTTCTTGGCTTAAATTAAAGATGAGATTTCAGGCTCGATGTCGTATGATTTTCAGGTTTTTGAAACAATTTTCCTAGGTCGTGCTAAAAGTTGAAGTTGAAGTCGAAAATTTGAGAAAGTATTGATTTTTAAGTATGTACGCAGTATGTGAGGGTGGCCATTTTAATCGAAGAAAAAAATTCCCCGGTCGTTTCCCGATTTTTTCTCGGTTCGCAACCATTTTTCACGGTCAGTAAAATTGAAAAATTCTAACGCTCAAACTGAACATCTTTCCATCTAAAGTAATAAAGAAAACTACAAATTAAGGCACTCAAAATGGAGCTTTTAACTTTTTAGTTTCATGTTTAAAAGTTTTTATTCAAAAATTTGGTATTCGAATGATCAATAATTTACACCTATAAAATGGAAGGTATCAGCCCTGGTCTTTCATAAGAGGAACATTTATAGCAGGAATGCAGCATATATATCACTTTGCAAGTTTACAAGTTGGAATCCAAGTTTCGGAAAAATATGAAAGTGTAAATGTAACATCAGTTTCTGGTATAGATTGCATTTATTTTTATTTCATTTACGCCTTGTTAATCCTAATATAATTTTCACATAAACAGTTAGATGAATGATAAATTATAGCTTAAAAACCTCTGTTAATATCATTCCCATTCAATTAGCGCTTTATTCACACTTGTAGCGTTTTTATTTAAGCTCTGTAATATGTTTTTTATTGATTCCTAACTGGAATAGATTGATAATAATAATAAAACAAATTACGCTGCAAATTCCTATTGGAATGATCTTGCCAATATCTTTGGACCAAATCCATTTCAAATCAGATAGGTTCTACACTTGAGGTTTCAGAATCTCTTGGGGACGAAATATGTTGTTTTTTAGAGGAAATTGGGCGATATGTATTTTCCGATTTGCAATACAATTTTGACCTAATTATGATATTTGTCGTTTTATGGCCAGGAGAATTTTTTTTCTTACGATCGAATTTTCTACTTTTTCTCGCAAACAATAATAGATCCCGTGCAGAAATTTCAACGTGGCGCGGGTCGGGCCCAAATCTGGCAGAATATGGGCCCAGTCGGGCAATCCTACCAGCGCCAGATTCGAAATGAAACGCCTAACCCGATCAGGGCCAGACTGGGGCATCCAGAAGGACGGTCGGATCTGGCCCAGACCAGCCCCCTCTTATTTTTGTATTCTTAGCCATACAATTATTACATTCTCATTCATGAGAGTCTAATGTAATCGTCCAAATTTTCGATCTCTGGTTTTTAACGAATCTTTACGTTCCGGCACTCACAGAGTCCAAAAATCATAAAACGTTGTCGGTGTCTGTCTGTCTGTATGTCTGTATGTATGTATGTCTGTCTGTATGGTTACCTGAATGTTGTAGCCACGCTAACTTTTGAAGGATTTGTCGAATCGAGTCAGCCTTTGGTAAACTTTTCAAGGGTCCTAAAACGAAGGCTGGCTATAGTCTATAGTCTAAGAAAGTTTATTATCTAACAGCCGAACTTTGAGCTGCAAAATATTACTCAAATAGCAAATATCGATTTAAAAAAATTTTAATAGGTTTCTGAAACTAACCTTTGGAATGATGAGTACAATTTTGATATTTAAAATAAATTATGAATTTTGGTTCGAAAAAGCACTTGAAACTAGGCCAATTCATGTGAGATGACGAAAAGAGAGAATTAGTAAGGTTTTGTTTGTTTTCATGCAAGTTAAACTCTGGAATCCGTCAAACTTTAAACATTTTTGACCTATTTTTGACCCTATAAAAATTGCTTAGAGGGGTTGAATTTAAAAAGTATTCAGCAAATGAGCCGTTCTCTAGAAAAACGGCTTAAGTCGATTTAGGTCGTTTCTAAAATTTATGAATTATTACATTGCTGCGCGGCTCTATTATGTGTATGTGAAGTTTCAAGCATTTTAAACCAATGGATAAGCTTACACAGTCGGTATAGAAGGCAGTCCGTTGCGACCCGAGCGCGCGCAGTAGTTACGGGCATATTGTATATAAATAATATTTTATAACAATATTGAAATAAATGTAATTGTAACAATGTATAATAAGTTTCAAATAAAATTATTGCAATACTATCACTTTATCTTACGTTACGCATCTTTTTGAAGACTTTTTATGTCCTTCTCCGTTAAAACGGCTTAAGTTTTATTTACTAATACGCTGTTAAATATTAATACGTAATGTTTAATTTTTTCTGACCGGTCGCAATTCATTGTTGGATACTATAACTTTTAAGTGAAACATCTAAAGTACGCGAAAATAAAAATAATAACTTATCAAACACTGTACATACTTAAAAATGCAAGTACCTAAAAACGACATTTTTCGACTTAAGCCGTTTTTCTAGAGAACGGCTCAAATAATTTTCAAGAATATCATGCCAGATGCAGTAAGGTGATCTATTAACGATTCTATCACAAATTTCCAAAAAGGCCTTTTTTCCAGAGGAAATACACGTGAAACTTTATGGGATTTGAACAACCCCTGAAAATCAATGGATTTTAAAATTAAAAAAAAAATACCTGTTCACTTTTTGTGGCATTCGAACAAATCTGGGAGGAGAGACCAAGAAAATTTGAAGAACAAAAATGTGTACCACTCAAATAAATAAACCTTCGTATTACACTAACCAATGACTAAGCCAAATGCGTATCCCGTCATTACACATCATCACCTGCACAACAGTAAAACATTTATAAAAGTTATTGAAATTTTTTTTTCAACTTTTCTTTGTGTTACATCGTAAGAAAATACATCGAATAAATGAACGATTTTGTGAAATCAAAGACAGATGAGTAACTTGAAAAAAATAAATGCCTACTGAGTAGGAACGGTAGTTAGTTGTTAGACCCACTGGGAGACTCAAAGAAGCTTCATGAGATAAAAGTATTAAAAAGTCAATTCAAAATAGTACATTGTGTATCGAGGACGTAAAGAAGGCTATTTGGAGAGTCAAACTAGCAATACGCCCTTGAAACACTATATACTGTATGTGTATGTATAGCGGTCGTAAAGTTTCATGTCGGCCCGGCGGCGGAGTGCGCATGTGCGAACGTCACTGAGCTGGAAGCGGCCACATTACGCCTGCTTGACGTGCATGCAATGGCACGTTTTCAAGGGGGTCGAACAAAAAAAAATTTTCATATATCCATAATAATTTGGAAGGAATAATTTCATAAAAATATTATTTAAAATATTTTTAAATTAACTTTAAGAAAGTTAGTACGCTCCATTCCACCACGTTTGAATAATCTTTACAGTTAAAAATTAATTCTACGTATATATAACGGACCACCCTCGTATAAACCCTTACGTACGGACATAAACGTGCACAGTTGGGCAAGTTCGATCTGTGGACGTGTTCAGTTGGGCAAGTTCGATCTGTGGACGTGTTCAGTTGGGCAAGTTCGATCTGTGGACGTGTTCAGTTGGGCAAGTTCGATCTGTGGACGTGTTCAGTTGGCCAAGTGGCACATGTGCACGTACACAGTTGTTCAAGTGACAAATGTGCACCTTCACAGCTAGGAAAGTGAAATCTGTGCACGTCCAAGTCCGCAGTTGCACATCTGACCAACGACGTGCACAGTTGTCCGTCTGGCCATCGACGTGCACAGTTGGGCACATGCAAAGTTGACCCCATCCCTGAAAGCGTGCAACGGTTGCACCCTCGTATCCACATCCAATCGACAAAACCACATCGAAAGGCGTGAACTGCAAATAGGACCTTGGACAGACGTCGCTATATATCAATCCGGCCTGTTTCTATCAGCGCAGGTAATGACTATTTTTCTAGAGAGGAATTTAATCCTTTCGTTAAAGTTGTAGAAGTTCATTATTTCGCACAACTCTCCCTCCCTCAGAAAACGGCGATGTAGAAAAACAAAATCGGAACATATTAAAGCGATTGAGAATCAGCAAAATTAAAGGGAAAATTGGAAGTGAAGTATACTAAAGTACCTACTGATGTATTAGAGTGCACCCCTTACTGTGACACCATGGAAGCTCTTCTTTAGAAGTCAATTCCGGGACAATATTCATTCACTTGGAGATATAAGCACCAGAAAGGATGATTCCGTAGAGATGGGAATAAAAAAAAAGAGTATGTCGATAGGAAGAGAAGAGCGACGGGAAATCAAATTTGCACAGGTGATAAAGTCTACGTGAGAATATGAGCAAAAGTGCCAACTTGAGCTTAAACGAAGAAAAAAAAACGTGCCGACGGAACGTCATACATCTGAAGAAGGTAGAAGGAGAATGGTAGGCAGTCCCGAAAAACAAAATGGATAGAAGAAGAAATGGAAATCGAAAGGCAATTTGATTACGATATATATAGTAAAATGTCTGTTGGAAATAGAATA
Organism: Andricus quercusramuli; assembly: GCA_932178445.1. Classification (NCBI taxonomy): domain Eukaryota; kingdom Metazoa; phylum Arthropoda; class Insecta; order Hymenoptera; family Cynipidae; genus Andricus; species Andricus quercusramuli. The sequence goes on along the minus strand of CAKNXH010002259.1, from coordinate 198,062 downwards.
TCAGTGGTTTTGTCAAATAGTTCTGATTCAGTGTTACACAGTTCTGATTCAAATAGGTGGTTTCATATGGAATAGTTCTGACTTAAACAAGTGGTTTCCTGTTGGATAAATCTGGCTAATTACTTCAAAGCGGAATGAACAAAAGGTTCATTGTAACGGAAAAATGAAAAGCCTATTTGCCTACAATACAAGCGTGAGATGGAATCGCAAACACTGTATTGGAATGACGAAACTGCAATACATGTAATTTGAGTGTTATAATTCGAGGGTCGTGCATTCCAATACCAATGCCCGACTTCCAACTAGAGTAGATGTCACTGTAGGTCCCTGAACGAAAGTTTATGTGCGTTGTCGAGACGGTGAGGGGGAAAATGTACTTATGCATACACGGAGAAGAATGAAGATCAGAGGTTTAGTGATAATTACACAGATTTAAACAGATCCTGAATTTTTAACTTGAAAATAGCTACTTTGAAAATTAAGGCGTTTATTATTTATCAATTTCATTCATAAGCACTTGACAATTGTCTCACTTCCGATTCCAGGAAGGTTTGGTTAGATATAAGTTTACGCCATCTTGAAGTCACCTTCCTCACCATAAGAGTTGGACTTTACCTGATGTCCCGTCTCGTTTCTGAGACGCAGCTGGACATCACTCGGTGTCTTGCACATAATAGAGTATAAATCAATTACACTAAACTATCTTAGATGAAACCACATGCAACTCTACATAGCTTCCTGTGAAACACCCTTTTGTAACCATGCAATAGCCCTTTATTTATAACAAGAATCTAAACTGAACCGAACTGCAATTCTACTTGAAACCGCATAGTGTTAACAAACCATAACTTGCTATCATTAGCGTGAAATGATGCTGATGCTTTTCAGCATTTACACTACACCTATAATGAATATAAAACCATAGCAGAAATTGACTCATTTATTCCCATTTTGAATGGAGCTGTAATAAGAACCTGGCTTAATTATATATAGTGAATGAAGAAATAAAATGTGATTCTCATTAGGTTAAATTTAAATTATTTGAAAATATAGTCACACAGATCGTTGAACTCATCTAAAATGCTTCAAAATTATTTTCTTATATAGATGGAGTACATTTCTTTATGATAAAGTTTTTTGCTCAATTACGACAAATTTTAATACTGAACATTTAGAAAATTTCGAAAAATTAAAATATGAAATTACTAGATTGAATTATTATAAATGCCTTCATGAAGTTATTCAGATGGAAATAATAAACAATGCATTCTGACGATATACAATTTTAAAATGAATGCAGTCCCAATCACATATTGCATTTTGCACTAAATTCACATTTTTTCATTCACTACTATTATATAAGTCCGAGGCGCATATAAAACCAGTTGAGCTTAGCCGTTATATATAATTAAAAACAAAGTTAAACAACCACCGCAGGGTACCACTAAGAGCAACTGCCATCTTGAAAAAATGTCAATGGCCCCCAGTAGAACCGCGGTAAAATACACCTATGGCCACGTCTCACATCCGTGAGATGGGTGGTCACAGGGTATATATATATATATATATATATATATATATATATCCTTGCACGCGGGGCTCTACAGGGACGGACGAACTCTTTCCCTAGCTGCTCGTGGGAACAACAATGAAACAACCAAATCACAAAAATGTTGTAGATGCGGTTCAAAACGATCAAACGCGCAGAGCACCCGACAATGGGTCAGCGAACAATGCCGATCATCCTAGAGTTCGGGGTGCTGAAAATAATTGAGATGGAAACACGACAACAAACCGGCGAAACGCCCACATTGATTCGACGGAACAACTCAAGAATGACGTGCTACACTGCTACGATGCCAGGATTATCCCTGTTCGTGGAGGCTTTATGGCGCGTATGCATACTCTGTTGTGCCAGAAACACCCAGAGCTTCAGCACGTTTCGCATCAGTCTTTGCGAAATCAAGCTGATTGCAATTTCAGTACAAGGAGGAACATCAACATGCAAGTTCCTCCAAAGCACCAAGATCTGGCTGAGATGGATGCCTCCCTTCGTGGAGATACCTCGCAAGAGTCCGACCTCTGGACCATCAATTGCTCAGTTGATCGTGCTGCGAGAGCTTTGGCTGATTCAAATCGAGGGCTGAATCCGACGATGAATCAAAAGACAAGAAGACGCTTCCATCAACTGAACAAGAAAATTGGATAGGCACGACAGAATGCGTCCCGTGTTCAATGTGTGATTGACTACATAACATCTGGTAGACCGTTCACGGAAAGGGTTAGAAAGTTTGCCCAAGAACTACGGACCTTGAATCACACACTAAATAAGTCAAAGCTGCTGACAATCAAGCAGCATATTGTTGACAAAATAAGGCTGTTATCTGACGCAAGGAGGAGGATACAGAAGAGGGAGAGATGAATGAGGGAGAATCAACAGTTTCTCGCTGACCCATCACGCCTCTTCAGTGATCTTCCTGTTTTTGTAGAAAATCTACCCAAGCCTGAAGAGGTAGAGACTTTTTGGAGAGAAGTGTACAAGATCCCGAAAACACTAGTGTTGAAAGAAGATACTGACAATATCATCCGCTTCAAGGAGTTTTGCGACAGCCTCATAAAATCTGAGGAGGAGTGCCCATCAGTCACTGCCGAAGAGGTGAAAAAAGCACTTAGAGGCACGAAGAACTTTTCAGGTGCTGGGCCAGATTGTATCAAGAACTTTTGGTAGAAGAAGTTTACTTCTATACACCAATATTTGGCCCGCACATTTACCTCATATTTAAAGTCGGAGACGCCCATTCCGCAGTGGCTGGTGTTAGGACGCACTATACTCCTACCGAAAAAAAGGCAACTTGCCCAAACCAGAGAATTACAGGCCAATAACTTGTTTGAACAGACTGTATAAGATCTTTACAGCTGTCCTGAACAACAGGATTGTTCGGCGAATTGAGCCTGTATGGCGAGAGATATACGAACAACGTGGCTCGAAAAAAGGTGTAGCAGGCTGTCGAGAGAACCTGCTGATTGACAGGTGTGCCTGTTAAGGCGCTACAGTCCATCAGCGCGTCCTGTCAATGGCTTGGATTGACTACCGGAAAGCTTTCGATTCAACCTCTCATAGACTTATCATCTGTCTGTTGGAAAGCTTGAAGGTACATCCACACATAGTGAGATGCATAGAGAGATTGATGCCTCTTTGGAAAACTAGATTTACCATTTCATCTAGAATTATCGTCTGACGACGAACAACGTCACCTTCCAGAGGGGCGCCTCTCAAGGGGATAGTATGAGCCCTTTGCTTTTTTGCATCACACTTCTGCCTCTATCTCTCGCACTATGAAATTCTCCTGGAGACCTCTGTGGTGACACTAATCAGTGTGAGCATAAGGTCACTCATGTATTTTATATGGATGAACTGAAGATCGATGCCGCTGGTAAAAGCAAACTTCAAACTGCTATAAATATCGTCAAGAAATACACAGAAGAGATTGGGATGGACTTTGGTTTTGACAAGTGTGCCAAAATTCATTTGAAGAAAGGAAACATTACTGGCGTTCCCGGGGACCCTGAGCTTGTGGATATATAAGTGTTATTAGACATCTTAACACTGGAGCGACCTATACATACCTGGGCGTGCCTCAAAGCCGCATTCAGGACGTAACGTCAGTGAAGGAGTCTCTCCGAAGCAGATACAAGCATCTTCTTCGACAGATTTGGTCTTCCAATCTGTCGGCGTTGAACAAGGTATCTGCGACTAACATGCTTGCCGTCCCGGTTCTACTCTACTCGTTTGGGGTGGTTCAATGGACGAAGAACGAGCTTAAGGCCCTTGATGTCACCACGCGTAAGATCATGCATATGCATAAAAGCTTGCACATCAATTCGTCAGTTCCGCGATTATGCATTTCACGCCGTCAAGGCGGACGCGGACTTCTGAATCTCCAGTGTCTTCATATTCGAATGTTTTAAGTATAAGTTACATCGTTGCGAATGGCAGAGATCCTCTCCGAAGATGGTCAGGAACCACAAGATGATTGGCGAAGGAGCGTTCCTTTACAAAGCTGCGCAGCAAGCTGCCGAGACCCTTGGCCTGAATTTCAACATCAGAAGTGAGGAAAGTGCATTACTCTATCTAGATGCTTCACGTCTAAAAGCCGAAGTAAAGAAAGCAGAGGTTGGAAAATTTCACCAAGAGCTACTCGACAGGCATATGCACGGAAACTTTCACAGAAATGTAGAAAAACAGTCCTTGTCGAAGGGGCAAACTTTTGCTTTTCCCAAATCATCAGGGCTCAATTCAGGTACGGAGGGCTTAAATTTTCGCATGCCAGGACGGTGTCATCTCCACCTTAGCATAACGTCGCCGCATTTTATGTCGAGAAATTCCCAGTGATAGGTGTAGAGCAGGGTGGCCCAAAAATATACATTTTGGAATTTTCGACGGGCGTCGACGCCAAATCGTTCTCTCGTAAAAAAAATGAATACGTAGTTTTTCATTTTGAAATAAAATGATTTTTAGTACTTTGTAAAGTATTTTAAAGTTTTCTCTTGATCTAAGAATTAAAATAGAAAAGTTTCAAGAGAACCTGAAGCGTGCCCTGAGATTTGACCCAAACGACAGTTTTAGTGTTATTACTTTGTTATTCAACTCATTGAAGTCAAGTATCCCCCTAGGGTGCGGATATTGTAAAAAAATTAGTTGGTTCCACAGAAAGTGCGGAAAAAATTGGGGAAATGTGCTGGGTTACAGGTTTGGGCCCGTAGCGGGGAGCTTTATGGTCCTGGCATCTGGAAGTCCTAAGCCTTTAACAATAAGCCACTCTGCGTTCAACTTAGCTGCCATAAATTCTTCAGGATCGGAGAAAAGCTGCTGTTGGACGGAAATTTGTTATTTTCACTCATTTTTGTATTCACTTTGAAACTATAAATTAAAAAATAATGAACATTTTTTTTTCGTGGATCTGTTCTCAATACCCTCAAAAATGCTTCTTGAAAATTTGAAGTTAAAGAATCATATCGAAGGCTCGCTACGAGTCTACAAATATTGTGATTTTATGCAACTTTCAAGATGTCTCAAATTTTTTTATAACTTTTTTCATGTATTAAAATTTGACAAAATGCATCTTTACTGAGAAGAGAACAAGTTTATGAAAGGGTGAATAAATTGACTTGTACTTTCTTGAACAAAATCAAGGGAGTAGAAAAAGTATACATTTTACGTGTTAAACTCCATAAGACACAAAAATTGGTTTACAAAGTACTAAAAATAATTTTATTCCGAAATAAAAAAATACGTATTCACTTGCTTCTACGAGAGAACGATTTGGCGTCGACGCCCGTCGAAAATTCCAAAATGTATATTTTTGGGCCACCCTAGTGTAGAGCATGTCATGCGCACCCTGAGTACCTAGAAAACATACTATCGGGGTGTATGACCCACGCAGGAACAACGTATATCTATAGACATAATGCGGCCCTAAGAGTACTCTATTACCACCTTTGTTGCTCTTACAGTGTTGGTCGCGACCCTGCCCTGCCGAACGCTCCAAGGGATATAGAGTCAATTGTCCGAAACGAGAAGTGCCAGATTTTCTGGAACTACGAGTTTCGGGCAGCAGTCTCCGTTGCGCACTCGAGGCCTGACATTGTTCTCCAAGACTTCGAGAAACGAACTATATTCGTGATCGAATTCTCGGCCCCGTCCGAATACAACATCACTGCAAAGGAGAAAGAAAAAGAGGAGAGGTATTAAGACCTTAACCCTTTAATGCCCAAAGTGACCAAAATTTTTCACCGATTTCGACTGCATAACTTTTGATGAAAACGCACTAGAAAAAAAAATGAAATACATATTCTGATGCTTTCGGGATCGCTCTTTCCGAACCTAGTGACGAAATGGACGAAAAATCATTCCTTATGGCCTTTTTTTGCCATTTTTTTTGAAAAAAGTCAATTTTTTTCAGTTTTTTTTTCCTTCAATCATAAAAATGACCCTGATAACGTTGTCACATGGTGCTGGAAAGTATTCAAATTTGGTCATCGATAATTTTCTTTGAAATATATGCACTTAAAAAAATTTTTGGAAATCAATGATTCCAATATGGGGACCCGGACCATTGAAATGTGACATAATGAGTGTTTCTGACACCGTGAGGATTCTCCGTTGGGAGTGCTTTTTTTCAAAAAATACTTCAAACATAAGTTTTTCGTTTCAACGAGTTATTTCGAAAATTGGCCTCAAATTCTGGGTTCAAAGTATTTTTGGGCCTTATGAGTCCCAAAACATGTTAAATAGTAGAAAAAATCTCATTTTTTATTTCAGATTCGGAATCTACGGAAAATCTCATGTAAGAATATATGAACTCAAAATTCAATTTTTGGGCCTTACGTACACTATTGCATACTCATGTATATTTTTAAGCCTCTTGGGGTCAAGTATATGTTGAATAATGGAAATATCTCATTTTCCATTCGAAATTCAGAATCTACGGGAAATTTACGATAGAATACCTATTTTTCAATTCGAAAATTGGGCCTTATGTACACTTTTGTGGCTACTCGAAACTTTTGGTAGTCTTATGGGACTCAAATAATCTTGAATGATGCAAAAATTCATAGATTCATAATC
>CAKNXH010002259.1:165274-191034 GCA_932178445.1 Andricus quercusramuli | reverse complement strand
GATTATGAATCTATGAATTTTTGCATCATTCAAGATTATTTGAGTCCGATAAGACTACCAAAAGTTTCGAGTAGCCACAAAAGTGTACATAAGGCTCAATTTTCGAATTGAAAAATAGGTATTCTATCGTAAATTTCCCGTAGATTCTGAATTTCGAATGGAAAATGAGATATTTCCATTATTCAACATATACTTGACCCCAAGAGGCTTAAAAATATACATGAGTATGCAATAGTGTACGTAAGGCCCAAAAATTGAATTTTGAGTTCATGTATTCTTACATGAGATTTTCCGTAGATTCCGAATCTGAAATCAGAAATGAGATTTTTTCTACTATTTAACATGTTTTGGGACTCATAAGGCCCAAAAATACTTTGAACCCAGAATTTGAGGCCAATTTTCGAAATAACTCGTTGAAATGAAAAACTTTTGTTTGAAGTATTTTTTGAAAAAAAGCACTCCCACCGGAGAATCCACACGGTGTCAGAAACACTCATTATGTCACATTTAAATGGTCTCCATATTGGAATCATCGATTTCCAAAAATTTTTTTAAGTGCATATATTTCAAGGAAAATTATCGATGACCAAATTTGAATACTTTCCAGCACCATGTGACAACGTTATCAGGGTCATTTGTATGATTGAAGGAAAAAAAACTGAAAAAATTGACTTTTTTCAAAAAAATGGCAAAAAAAGGGCATAAGGAATAATTTTTCGTCCATTTCGTCACTAGATTCGGAAAGAGCGATCCCGAAAGCATCAGAATATGTATTTCATTTTTTTTTCTAGTGCGTTTTCATCAAAAGTTATCCAGTCGAAATCGGTGAAAAATTTTGGTCACTTTGGGCATTAATGGGTTAAAAGAGAGCTGCAACGACTGTACCCAAAATATTCGGTACGAGTAATTCTCCTTGTGATAGGTGCTCTCGGAGGTGCGAAATTATCACTGGTTCGTAACCATAAAGCCATACCCGCGTGCCAAAAATATACCAAGGCACTTGTGAGATGGATGCAGAAAGCTGTCATCCTTAGGTCGCTTCGTGTCCTCAAGACACACGAGGGTTGCGCCGGTCTGTCGTTGTGATTTCGTCGTGCCCTGGGACCACCCATCTCACGGATGTGAGACGTGGCCATAGGTTTATTTTACCGCGGTTCTATCAATTGTGTGCATATTTTATGTATTTTCTTTGTGAAAATTACTGCCCGAATATCCGCTGTCGTAAGTGAATGAAGAAAAAAATATTAATCAACTGGTTTTACATTGTTTATTTGTTATGTACATAAAATTTAATTGAAGGGATTGGTTTTATGAAGTTGTATTATTTAATGTTAAAAATACCAAAAATTAACAAACTTATTATCGCAGAGGAATCAATTTTTGTTAATTGTTGATAATAAAAGAATATTCAAAGAAATTAATTACGCAATTATGCAATTGATGAAAAAACTAATTAAATAATTGACTAAATCATTAATGACTCATGAGTTACCTAGTATCAGGAGAAAGACTACATCATAAAAACTTGAAAATTGTTTTGTAAAATGAACTTTTCGTCACACCACTCCGGAGTTAGAGTATCAGGCACTTTTTTTAGTATTTTCCCTAATAGAACATCGGAAATCATCAATGGAAATATTATAATAATATCTCTTCCGGAAGCTGAAAGATATATATTCCTTATTAAATTAAATCCTAATTATCCAATTATGCATATTCAGTAAAGAGAATAAAATGAAAGTGGAGGAAGGAAATGCAAGAGAATCTAAACGTACGGATATGTATGTCAAAATTTCATAGTCATGACTCATGACCTATAAGAGTTAAAACATGCTGGTTTCTTCATACGACACAAATCTTAGCCTTCTATCATTTATCGTCTTACCGTTTTTCTGTATGATAGCTAATTTCTACTATGAATGATATGGTTGCTAAAATCAGATGCACTACTCACTTTTTGACCTAAATAGTGCATTGAACATAACAGTCACTCGCTACTGTTCGGTGAAAAAAACCTCACAAGGTATATATCCGGAAAGAATCCGACTTTGTGGTGTACCAGCAAAAAAAAGCTGATTCTGTTTAATGGCGATGATATGCTCCTCAAATTACTCCTCTCTGAAGACACAACATTCTTTCAGCGATCCTCTTACATTCGGAAGCACTCCTTTGAATCATCTTTCGGAATAACTAACAGCTTCAATTTCGTTAGAACTGTATGGGGGCCGCCGAAATTATGTAAGGCCGTGTTTGACCAAATATTTCCAAATAAGCTGCGATGTGTGGGTGGGTGCATTATCGTGGTAAAGGTGTGAAGAACCCAGTAGCCACTTTTTCATAAATCAGGCCGTTTCCTTCATACGGCATCACCTAGTCACATCTGAACTTCCTGGTAATACTCTCTGTCCACTGTCTGATCTTGCAGAGCGTTTGCTTGGTAAACAATACCTTGCTGGTTGAACAAAACAGTGAGAATTGCTGGCGCGCTTTCTTCGCTCTCGGGGATCCAGGTGTCTTCCACTACGAAAATTGGGCCTTTGTCTCAGGGTCATAGCCATAAACCCATGACTCATCCCCAGTAATGACCTTTTCGAACATGGCTGGGGTGTTTCTGATTGACTTCCAATCGTCCTAGTCGATTTCTACTCGATAATTATTTTGGTTTTCCGTCATCAACCGTGGAACGCATTTTGTAGCCACGCTGCTCATTCCCAGTTCTTGGCTCAAAATTAGCGACAGAATAGTTTTTGGTATCCCGAGGTCTTCCTCTAATTCTCTCAGTATTAAAATATAATTTCCATTAATTAACATTCGCATTCATTCCGCATTTTGACATGCTTTGGCTGCTGACGACCTGCCAGAGCGAGGGTCGCTTCACAGTAAATCCCAAAGATATTATTTACCTGAAGCCGGATGAAAACGTTGCAATCAATTGAAAACTGAAATTATCCGAAGTCACGTAATTTTTATCGCGAGGCAAATAAAAATGAACCGTCTTCGGATAGTTGTAGTTGTCAGTTGTTTGCAACGTTTTTATCCGGCTTCAGATAAATAATATCCGTGGGATTAACTGTGTTTCTACTGACAAACGACTACTTTCAAAGCTTTCCCTCATTTGAGAATCATTCATAAACTCGTCAACTCATTACCAAACACTTTTCGAACTATAACGATAGTTTCCAAACATGAATGGCAACATTTTCGACAAAATTTAATGCAAAATCTCTGCTCGATGCGTTTCGTCATCTTAGAATGCGAGTGTGCGTTGTGAGATGTTTATGCAACTGCATATACTAGTCGACTAAACATTCCGAGGCCAGTGTCACTTGGTAGGAAGTCTCACAGAGTATATTTTAAATGATAAATAGCTGTTTTTGTCAATAGCTCAATTAGGTACAAAGTTAGATGACATGGTCGGATACTTTCCGATACTTTCCGAACAGGCTAAGGAAACATACAATACCAAGCACATACCAAGGAAATTGAAGCAGCAGATAATTTTAATATTTCCTTTTGCATTTAATATTTCCATGCAGACACTATTGTTTTCTCTACCCTATACCAAGTTCCTAAAAACAATACAGAAATAATGAACTCAGGAGTTCCAGAAAATAGTATAATCGGTTAATCGACTGGCTCTAATATTTGAGAAAGCATGAAACTTCGTATGCGAATTTCTTCTTGGTGACAAAACCAGGTTTAGAAAAGGTTCTTCAAAATCCAATATTTTGAAAAATAATAAAAGTAACTAAGTTCTTTCATCCTCATGGGAGATTTCTTCTATACACCAAATGAGAATAGATATTTTTTAAAAATGTTGACAAATAAGACCAGTGTCACCAATGTTTTTCCGCCTGGGGTTTCTAAGTTTACAAAATACTTTAGGAATCAGAAAAAAAAACAAGCATTTTGTAATGAAAGTTCACATTCGGGGCATTCTTGTAAAGAGACCTCGCACGCGAAAAACCAAAGTCGTCCAATCGGACTCCAAAGCGTTTTCCTATGGAATGGGAATTCGTCAATTCGTGGGAAAAACGTTTTGCTGTTTGGATAAACGTTCAACAGGAGAGGGTGGGAGGGGGGTGAAATTTGCGGATTTTTCTGTGTTATCTTGACTTCAGCAATATGTAACTCTTTACATGTAAATAAAAAAAATCTTGCATATTTTCGATAGGGGTTTTCACGCCTTTTTTATTACTCATGAACATTTTCAAAAAATAAATGTTTGAACCTTAAAAATTAACGTCAAAAATAAATTTAACCTATTTTTATCAATCAAGCCCATTTCTTTGGTTTTCTTTCAGGCTTAAAAGAAGTCGATGTTATTTTCTTCATGAAGCTTTAGGTTAAAATGTGGGCCGTCAATTTTTTCTTTATGGAAAAACACACTTTGTCACCTAGAGATTCTCTAAAGGGAAACACATCAACTTTGCTTCATTTTACCACTCAACTTAAATAAAAAATAGTCGAAATTCAGAAAAAAAAAAATTATTTGTTAACTTAATTTTTGAAGTCAACGATTTATTTATTTTTTAGTTCCTATCATTAGCAAAATGACGTGAGAAATTCTAACGAAACTAGAAAAGACCGGAATGATTAATAAAATAAGGCTATTTAGTCAGCGCAATAAGAATAATATGGACGCATGCGTTATTCGCAATATAGTCACTTTGCACATCGGTGAGTAAATTCTTAAATGCGCAGTTTAGAGATAAGGAACGCTCTTAGCACCGCACCAGCAAACTTTGGAGGCTATGTTACAGGGATGTTACTGTCATTATTTCAGAGCCCCCTTCACCTTGAAACTTTCTCGAATGTTTGTTGCTAAAAATAGCATATGATATACACTCGTAAGCCATCACATGTTTTCGCACTTGTATCGTCAATAGCTAGTTAAAAATATTTTTAAAGCATATGTAGCATATATACCACGCTGAAAACACCAGTTCCCGTTAGATCACTGAAGTTAAGCAGTGTTGGGCGCGGTTAGTACTTGGATGGGTGCCCGTTCGGGGAATACTGCGTGTTGTTGACCCGTCGTGGTTGTGGTGGACCCACACTGGTAGTATTTATCCACCTAGAAACACTACCCGAATCGGGTAGTGAGGCAATGAACTTTCGAGTTCGAAATGCTAATCAATTTTTTTTTTTTTTTATGTAGCCCTTATTAGGGCTACATGAGAATCGGGTAAAGCTAATCAGTGCTACGAGAGATTCCGATTCTATTTTCCGAATTTAAAACAAAATGGTTAATTACATTTGCGTTAACTATTATATTATGATCAATCTGAATTTTAAAGAGGCCTCCATATTTTTGTTCATGTTCGTTTCTAAGCTATTGGTGCGGATCATCACAAATTTCAACAAGCTTGCGTTAGCTCTCATGTCATTCGCAGATTCAGCAGTGCAGCTGTTAAGAAATAAGGACCGCTTCCTACCAGCTTGCATTTCAGCTTGCAATCCCATATAATAGAGTGTACGACATAGCTTTGTACGACTTACTATCGCAATCTAAAGAACCATGAAGCTTACAGAGACCTTAATCGTATAAACGCTAGATGCTAAATTATCCTTTTATTAAAGACAATTTGAAGGAGTGACGACATGAAATTTATAAACTAAGGCCAAACGAAGAAGCTATTTTGTCTACTTTTTTGTATATATAATCTAAAGTGTAGAAAGACTCGCGGTAAAGGCCGTTTTTTGGAGAAAATTGTATTTTTTGTACGATACTCGAAAGAAAAAAATGCATACTATTAGTGGCACCTCGACCCTAAGAACAATACGAAAAATTAAAATCGTCGAGCTTGATGAGCTGTTCAGTGATTGCGAAAAAATAAGTGGGTTGACATTGAGTTGTTGTGAATGTTAGAGGGTGGGGCGGGGGTCTCTCAAACAGATCATATAAATAAAAATTGTTTCATTTTCTTAACGACGAAAAAGTATTATGGGAAATTTAGTATAGGCCTATAGTAAGTTTTATTATGTGAATTTTCAATAATTTGCTTTATATCTTCAAAATCACTTGAAATTTCTTTAAAATTGCTTGATATATTCCGAAATATATTCAAATCGACTATACAATATTTGCAATCTGTGGAATCCATAGAAATCCCTTGAAATCTTTGACCAACTTTTGAATTCCTTCAAAATCTTCAATATAGTTAGAAATCTGTATGAATCATTGAAAAATCTTTGGCAATGAGATAAATTGATTTCCTATATTTTGAACTGACTTGGAATCTTTTGCATTTTGTAAGCTCTTTCACGTCCCTTAATATGGTTTAAATATGTAGCAATCTTTCGAAATACAATTTATTTCATTCCCTAAAGTTGTCGACAAATATTTCGAAACCCTTTTAAATCCATTCAAAAGGTACATTTAAAATTAACTTATTAAATGAAGTTTTCTAAGTCAATAATTAAATATAGTGACATTTCTTGGAATACCTTAAAATCCCTTGAAATTTCATTTATTTTCAGCAATCCTCTGGAAATCTTTGAAAATCGAGCATAAAATCTTTGAATATACTAAAAACGCGTTGAAATTCCCTGAAGTGTTGGAAATGTCTTGAAATTCTCTGCAATCTGTTGAAATAGCCTGAAATCTTTGAAATTTCTGTCGATCCTTTGAAATTATTGCACGCCTTATAGAATTCCTTCAAATCCTTGAGAACCGTAGAAAATTCTTTGACATTCCTTGAGTGTTTTAAAATCTCTTGCAATTCATTGAAATGTTCTAAAATAATTCAAAATGTTTTGAATCATTTGACTTCTTGTAATTTTTTCACATCTCTTCAAATTATTTCAATACGTAGGAATTCTTGGAAATCTAATGTATTTTATTTCCTGAAGTTCTACAGGAATTCGTGAAATCAATTAAAATTGAATGCAATCTTCGGATATCGTAAAAACCAACTCAAATAAGTAAAAGTCATTTGAAGTCCCTCCAATATATATTAACGTTAATTCATAGTATAAATATTGCACTAATATTGATTAGGGTTTACGCAAAATTACAGAAAAATTTAAATACTTTTCTTGCTCGACCAATCAGGAAGTTACAATTTAGAATTTATTAAGTAATTTGGTGGAAAATCTATTACTTTTTCTTGGAATATTAGAGTGTACAAGATAAACATCTATTTCTCTATTAGGAAGATACATATTTCATTCTTTCCTCTTCTGAAGCCTTGTTTATTAGACATATCATAAACGTGATTCATCACGAGAAAAAAAACCTTACTAAGTCCTCCTGCTGCGATAAGAAAATTTAAGTTTAATGTTTTCGAGTTTATGATGATCAAAGTAATACGTGAATAACTAAGCGGAAGGCAAAGTTTCCTTTCATAAATGTCTTTACAATTATTTGTCAAGTATGCCGACTTTTGAATACTTTTTTTTTAAGTCAGTAAGCAGCCTTAAGTTTGAAAGATTTCTTCAATTCTGCTAAAAATAAAAATATGAGATTGTTCACTAATTTTAATTCAATGTTGAAATTCAATTTTTTCACCTATGTTGATTCGAGAAACCATGTTACGTCAAATGAGTTGGATTTCCCCCCAGTCAAAACATGGGGCAGTGCTTTGATAAGAAAGTATACGGATTGACAGCGGAAAACAGTGGACTGTCATTATTTTCATCACTAAAAAAACCTTTTTTATATTTATATATGCATTATCTAAAGTCTGGCCCTACAAGAGAGTTGGCGCCGTCACTCAGCCACGTTCAACCCTCATGATATTTTCATTTTGCAGACCTCTAAAAGAGTAGATTTCTTAAATTCTCGAGAATGTAAGTTTGGTTTACATAACGGAGAATATAACAGAATATAGAAGAATTTATAAGAATTCAAGAGAATTCAAGAATATATGATTTTTAACAATATTTGTATTATCTACGATATTTTCGTGATTAAATATAAGTTATTAACTTATATGAATATCTTTGTCAATGCAAAAAAACACATCAAAAAAGTTTTTCTTCCAAAATATTGAAATTTGGTATTGTGAACTATTTCAATTTGAATTTACTGTCAATTTATCAAAAAAAGAGCTGAACTTTAAGGTTTCGTTCAATTTGAATCGTCCTCATAAATTCTCAAACAATTTATTCGTGGGTTATATTCCTGGTAATATTCTCATTCTCTTTACCGTTCTCAAAGTAATATAAATGACTCAGAACTTTACAAAAGTGTACCATCCCCGTGAGTGTCAATGATTCCCAAGTAATTTTTGTGCGTGCATTTTTGTTTCTTTTTCAGGTTAGCGTCAGCAGTGGCAATTTAGAAATATGTGACTTTCCGTGAGGAAAGGGCGCAGTTTGAAGATCGCAGTTTAGGAGATACTCACGTTTTTGTGAACAAAGGTCAAAACTATCAATACGTAAGTATACGCAAATATTGCGACATAACCTCACTGTTTCACAAACTCTTAATTCGTGCACCAGAACATGAAAAAATGGAGATTCTTCTAAAAAAACCGCATTGATTAAAGAAGTATTTTCCCTAGAAGAACTTTAGCATAACTTATTTACTATATCACGTGATTACAAATGGAATGAGTGTTTTCGCTGCTCCAATTATGGATTTTTCCGGCTGTATGTCTAATGCTCTGTCTGTTTGTATATCTGTCTGTGAGTATGATAACTTTTGAAAGAACAAAGAGATTGGATTGCCTTCTGGATAAAAATTGAAAAAGTTACAGCATTTTCAAAATTTTTAAGACTGATTTTTCAGAATTTGTATACTCTATGTATAGCTGTTCATAGTCTTCGGGAAGGCTTACAATTCATCCTCATGACTTTTTCTGATGAAAAAAGAATTACCAGAGTTACAGCATTTAGAATATTTGAAAAGAGAAAAAGAATGAAAATTTAAAGCCAAACGATGCACGATATGAAAAAAGTCGGGAATAGAAAAAAAAAACACTTTCTGAACAGCCCATAAGATTTTTATAACAACTTTTTGAATTTTCTTGAAAAATCGAAAATTGAAATTTTGATCGCACAAAAAAATAATAGAAAATCAAAAATTCCATTTTTCGGTCAATTTATACAAGATAAGAAAAAAGATGAATCTACAAAAATTGTGTATTTGAAAAATAT
The DNA here is from genome assembly GCA_932178445.1 of Andricus quercusramuli. NCBI lineage: Eukaryota > Metazoa > Arthropoda > Insecta > Hymenoptera > Cynipidae > Andricus > Andricus quercusramuli. Next base: position 181,929 of record CAKNXH010002259.1, on the reverse strand, counting down.
CTACAAATTTGTTGAAAACCACTTTTTGATAGGGCGTGTAGTTTTTTGTTCGCATTCGTGAAAAACAGCATTAAAGTGAAAAAATTCAAGTTTTTGACAAATGACACAAGCTACAAAAGGAATATTCAGGAGAAAGTTGTTCACCCAAAGAAGAGATACTAATTTGTTATTAAATTTTTTTTTATAGGATGCGTGGTTTTTGTTTTGATGGTGAAAAATAACATGAGTGATGAAAAATTAAATTTTTTGGAAAACGACACGAGGTACGAAAAAAATGAGAAGAAAAAAAATCTTCACCCAAAAAGGATCTACAATTTTGTTATGAATAATTTTCAGATAGAACAAGTAGATTTCCTTTTAATCGAAAAAGCAATACTAAAAATTAAAAAATTAAACTTTTGGAAGAACGATACAAGAGTTGAAAGAAAATGAAGAGGCAGAAGTTGTTCAAACAAAAAAATCTACAAATTTTGTATGAACTCTTGATTTGAAAATAAAAAATTACCTTTTTGTAAAAAGGACACAAGCTACAATAATATTTTATTTAACACAATTTTTCGCCTGAATTATGTCTACAGAAATGTTCTCAAAACCACTTTACGCTAGAATGCATATTTTTAGATTAAATCGTAAGAAATAATATTGAAAGTAAACAAATTAAATTTATGAAAAAAACGAAACAGAATGCAATTGAATTTTCAGCAACAAAATTGTTTTTTATTAAAGGATGTGCAATTTTTTAAATTATAAAACCAAGACAAATATCAAAGTTATCATGATAGAAAAAATGTGTACTTTATATTGCAATATTTGAGTGAGCAATTCTAGACCGAGGTAAATAAATAAATGTAATATACATTTGATATAAAAGTGTTGAACCTAATGGAAAAAAATTCACAATCACCAAATTACAGTTTTTGATGCTTTAACCTTTAATTTTAAAAGGTCTATGCACAGATGTGCGGCGAATAAATAATCAAGCGCGAAGCGCGAGAATCAACAGTCGTGCGCCCTATGCGCGCTCAAATTTGCGAGCCACGCGCACAGCGAGCGATGATTATATGCCTGCGCAGCGGGCACATTTTTTTCTCTCAAATAAACCAAGGCAAAAAATGTACAAAAAACTTTTTGTTTAACACAAAATTAACTTATTTGACATTTTTAATCTTCGGACATTCAAGTAATTTTACGATGATTAACAAAATTCCTAGGCGAAATAAAATTTCACTCTTTTTTTCGATTTTTCATATTTCCCGGTTACTTTTCCTGTGTAATAATCCTCGTAAAATTATCTACTCAATCATACTTAGCGTTCCAGCTGACTTTTTACATCTCCTTCTCTTATCTCGTAGCACTGAAGAATATAGTTGGCCGGTTTAGCTAGAATGCGGTTCGTCTTTGATTCTAGCTTCATGAAGATGAATCACACCCCGAAAGTTTCACAATTATGTGAATCAGGGATCTCGCCTCTTTGTTTCAAGACTGGCACCGACGTTGAATTGCTACGCGTAATAAATTACAAACGACCAGAACATAAGAAAACGAAACTTTCCTCAGCTTGCGAAATGAGAGAACGATAGTGCGATAGTGCCTTTATTCTCACTTGAGCGAATTGCTGAACGCACTTTAATCTGGTCAACCAGCCACCACTCAACAAAATTAAAGCTTTTGATGAAACTTCATATTTGAATGTTGTGTCCCTTTGTTATTCGAATATTTCAATAAGGAACTCTGAATAATTTATTAAGTGATTTTCAGAACTTTCTACGGAGAGAATAAACTATGTATAATTTATTAATTCCAACTTATCAAATAAAAGAGAGAAATTATATGCGAACAGTATACATTTTAAGAGTAAGGGTGCATAAGCGGTGAAAGGATTGAATTGAAAAATTGCAGAAGAGTTTAAATAAATTCTTGAAAATCAAAATTGCAATTTAAATCAAAAAGAAAACTTCTCCCGAGCTGAATTGTTCCTAATCCAGGTTGAACTATTTGCCATTGGACAGTAATATAAAATTCAATTAGGAATTTGCAAAAAACGAATAAAAACTTTCTTCCAAGACGATAGGTCATATGACTGAGGAATTCGATTTCGAATAAATTTTCTCCATAAAACATGTACACTGTCGGTCAAAAGTTTAAGGACACCTCTTTTTTCATGACTGATGAGGTTATCTTAATTTTAATTATGTTAGAGCTAAACAATTTTTTCTTCAAAAAGTTCAATGCTCTTAAAATTCTGTATAAAATGAGCCTAGGATGAAGCCAATTTGTCTACTTTTTAAGTAGATTTTGCGAAAATAGTGTAAATTTTAATGGTTTCTTGAATGTTCAATAAATTCTGAAATAATTAACATTTTTTAATGTTCTTGGGCTGATTTTGAAGCTATTTTTCCACAGTATCGCAATAGCTTATGAGTATGAATCTAAAGGAAAATTCAATCACACTGCAAGAAGTTAAAGTTGCAACTAAAAGTTGGAAAAATTGCAATATTCTTTGTAATAAGAACAATATTTTCGTAAAATATATGAAACATATAATTATAAAGTTTCTATAAAAGTCCCTTAAAATATATATTTATTCAATTTTTATTTTTAATTGCCTACATATATGATGTTTTCAAAATTTTCCAACTTTTTAGTTACAAATTTAAGTTCTTGCAGTGTGATTAAATTTTCTTTAAGACTTATACTCATAAGCTGTTGCTATACTGCGGGAAAATAGCTTTAAAATAAGCCCAAGAACATTGAAAAATGTTAATTATTTTAGAAGTTATTGAACATTTAAGAAAACATTGAAATTTACACTATTTCTGCAAAATCTACTTAAAAAATAGACAAATTGGCTTCATCCAGGGCTTATTTTATACAGAATTTTGAGAGCATTGAACCCTTCGAAGAGAAAATTCTTTAGCTCTGACATAATTAAAATTAAGATAACTTAATGAGTCATTAAAAAAGAGGTGTCCTTAAACTTTTGACCGGCAGTGTAGGTGTTTCATTTTTCACGCAATTTTCACAAATAAATCTTTTTTTCGCTGAATGAACTTTCACATTTTTCTTATATCATCGCAATATGAAAAAATGATGCAAACAATCTGAAGTGACAATGTCATATCTCGAATATTGTTCCAGAGTTTTCCAACTTGAGTATGAAGGTTGCCTTCAAACGAAGAAAGCTTATTTTAATTTTGAGTAAAGCACGAATGAAAGTATAATTTATTAAATAAACGATCCTCTGAAGTGCTTTTAGGCAGTATGTGGATATCCGATCATGGAAAATGAAACGTCACGCTGGGTTAAGTTTGATGGTGAACAACAGAGTTTACTTGCCATTGATGTGCAGATTTATGTGAATGAATTTTGGCGGATGTGTTGTTATCTGGCACTCATATTGGCCTTCGTCGCTGCTGTTGACGAATCTGATTTGCAGACGCCAGTTGTCCGGGTACTGAAATTCGACTGTGTACCTCGAATCGCCAGTATATGTGGTGCGACCAACTGTTAACAGGGTCATCTTCTCTCCATCCTCCTGCCGCCGAACCCACGACACCTGAAACAATAAAATTGATAGACGATTTATCAAAGGATATTAAAACTGATTTCTACAGTTGTTTGTTTATTGCCAATTCGTATTGATTTTATTTGATTTGTGCTTATGACACTAAAAGATATTTTGTTATTTTGAGAACATTCTAGATACTCGTAAATCATTCTCCAGGGAGATTCTGGCAGCTTTCGATTTTTTCTCACTGAAATAAAACAACGTCGAGCGATAGATAATAAAAACAATTAATCTTTTTTCGTGATTAAACAAGTTTCCGCTTTCAGTATGAAAATGGGTCACTTGGTAAAAAAAATATTGAAAACTGTTCAATATTTAGATCACCAGGAGACTTTTTCAAATAAAATGGCGTATTAGGTTTTCAAAATATTGATTTATGCAGATATTCACTACTCTTGCTCTATATGACACCTTTTTATCTGCATACAAGTATTGAATGAATTTTCCAAATAAACGTTGTACGAAGTATTCTGGAGTATTTTTCGTTGAATCAATGTATTAATAGTGGAAATATTTCATTAAAAAATACAAGTCTTTCTTTCCTATCAAATGACAGTTTTTTTTAAGTTTTACTATAATATTGTGAAAGTTATTTGGAGTACATTTTTCATATATTTTTAAGGACACTTAAGTTAGAATATTCTTTTGCTTGTTTGCTTTACATTTCTCAGATTTATCCTTTGTACACGATTATCAACTTAGAATATATCGTATCCAAATATATCATTTTGATCAATCTCCAAATATGTAAAACTGTTCAACAATATGTGATCTGTGTGCATTTGAAATAACACTTCTCGTTTCACTAGTAGTTTTTTTTTGAAAATTTTAATCCGACCTTCATATTTTGCCTATGGATAAGGTTTTTGAGTTATTTTGAATCGACTTCTTTCAATAACAAATCGCGCTATAAGTGGACGTTGAGAACTTTGTAACAAAAAGCGATACAAAATTTATACGTATTCTTCAACGTGGAATGCAACAACAACCTTAATTTTTCGATAGCTTAAAAATGTGCTCCATATAATCACAGAAATTTCAAAAACACATAAAAAGGAGTTTTTTCAACAAGCGTATTCTAAGCTAAATACTAACTATTTATCATTGAAGCGAGGGATCATTTTCTGCGTTTCGTAGCAGAGAAAAATAGATGAGAAGTCGATAATTCATGTTTATTTAAAGCAAACTTTTGGACCCGAATTCTCTTGCATTGGTTCGAATTTCTTAAAAATTGAATAATCTTACACAAATGTACACAGAAAAAACGGAAGATAAACTTTACATCGATTTCCGACGAAAGATTCTCTGCAACAAAAATTAACTTCACAGGATAAACTTTACACAAATATCGGTTAAACTTTCTTTTGTTTTTCCATGACAAACACATGTATTTTGAAAGACGCGAAGTTGGCTGAACAAAACTTTATCGCTCTAAAAAATTCCTGCAACAAATTTTATTCTTGGTTTTTTCTGTGTAACTAAACTCGAACTTTCTTTGGATCCTTTAGAACTAAATTGAAATTCCTCGCATCCGTTTGAAGTCTCTCAAATTCGCTTGAATTGTTGAAAGCTTTCTTGAATTTTGTTTCATTCCCTCAGTTTCACTGGAACTCACTTACATTTCTTCGATTTTTCATGAATTTCATTTAATTACTCTGAACTGTCTCAAATTTCTCTAAGTTTAATTACTTTCACAATATTTCTTTTAAATTTTAGCTAATTCCATTGAATTCATCCCAGTTTTCTTGAATCCTTTTGAAATTTACTAGAATTCACTTAAAATGATTCTCAAAGAAATTTCAGTGAAGTCATTTATGTACAAATAAAATACTAATGAATGAAAAACATGTTGGTAGTCACTTGTTTAATAAAAATTATTTAAAGTTTTGAGTCCAGAATGGCACAGAAGACGAGGGCGCGGCGAAAGACGGAAGCCTGACCAAAGCCTGATTCGTACCACTAAGGCTCACGGGAGCATGATATTGCTTCTTTGTGGCGAGGAATCGGTGCGCTGAATGTAACAAGTAACAACTGCAGACTTTTTTTTGTGCAACATGGATGTTAAACGCGACTTTCGTGCCTGTAGAGCTGGCGCAAAGTGTGAAATGGCTGCCCGACGGCGATGACGCATGCGCACTTCGAGAGTGCCCGTATCAGCGGGCGGGAATGTGTTATTCCCGCCCGCTGATACGCGCGGGAATGCGCTGCCCGACCGCTCACCGTTGCAAACTTCATATTGCTCCAAAAGTCCATAGCCCCCATAATAGACATTTGTACTCGTCTAACGCCTTGTTTATCGTGCACTAGGACAAAAAATATCGTGCTTTAGTTTTTATATAAAGTCAAAAAGTTTCAAATTTTACATACGTTCTTTTTTAAGTTAACCTTGAAAACTTGAACCGTGGAAATAAAGTCTAATCCTTCTTGCTTTTGAACTGGAACGAAGAAATCTTTTTGATTGAGAATTTACAAGAAAATTATCAATTTATAAGAGCTTTTTATTCCAGAAGATATGTGTCATCAAGGTACGGGTAGTCACGCATTGCATTTCATTCTTAATCTATGAATACAAACTCTCTTTGCCACGAATTAGATAAGAATAGTGCTGCCAGACGGTATGTACAGAAGCGGAAAATTGTTCAACTGCCTTGGTTTTTTCAGGGTGTCGACTTAATCATTCCAGAGGGAAACTGAAACTATCGACAAGGATACCCTTTGCGAATCACAGAAGGTCAAATAGACTGGACGATTTCAATATAATTTAAATTGAAATTTGGAAAAATTCCTCTAACTTCTAAAAATTTAATTCTATTAGTATATATTGGATTAAATAGTGCGTAAGTATAGTATATATTATCAGAAGTTTAAGTAAAAAACTAGTTTGCAAATGTAGCTCCAATTTTGTTTGGAAACAAATCGAAAAACGTGTTGTATGTATTTGTATTCATGACTGGACATTTTAAAACCTTGACAATATCTGAATATCTTATTATCTTTTCATTGATGTTAAATCACGTTTAGAATCTGAAATTGTTTTCGACACCGAATGAAACAAGCTGAACTCTCTAACCCTCATAGTATGAGTTAATTATTTAAAAGCAGTCTATTCGTAAATCCGGGCTTTATTAACGTTCGAATGATCGAACGTGCATGGATGCCATAATGGATTGAGCGACTCAATTACATTGGCCTCTACTGAACCTGAATAAAGGAACATTAAACTTTAAATACGGTATAAGTGAGAAAAAATGTTTATTGCTGGAGTATCCTAATGGACATACGGATCCAATACGCTTTCGAATTATATTATTCACGTAATACGTATGTAGGTTGTGGATGGTCTATTTTAAATCAAGCTCTGAATTCCTGTTAACCGCCAATTTATCAAGTAATTTCTTTAAATGTTTTATGTGGTAATTAATACATTATTTACTTTTTTAATCGTTACAATAATTTGTAATAGTCTCTCAGGAACACAGCAACAGTAATAAATGAATAAAAATTTTATTTTATTTTCAAATCAATTATGAACATTTGATGTTTTAACATTCTATAACTTCGTAATAAGTATGCGAGCCTCTTTTGATTTTTTAAATAAGAAGCTTGATGCCAACAATTCTTAAAATTCCAATCTCAGGTTTTTCCCGGGTGGGGTTTCTGGTCCCCCATGGGGCGTCTTCCCAGGTTTCGGGAAGGGTTTCGCCTCCCAGTAATGGGTGGTATCGGGGAAACCAAATACCCGGGGTGCACAGTGGGCCAGGATCGCACTTTTTTGGTCAAAAGTGAAGGTTTGAGTTCGAAACAATTGAATACATTTTCGAATTTCAGACACTTTGAAGTATCTTTATTTGGAATTTCTTATCAATCAGGTGCCTTGTGTTTTGTTGAGAAAAAGTCAAAGTCGAAAAATGCAACTCGATTTTCCATACGTGGTGACTGAAAAGAAGGGATACAATTTCATGATATTTATCGAAACCTAATAGGTTTTTGATTTTTCGTAATTCATTCTGAATCAATAAATCCAGGAAATGGCCAAGAAGCTACAAAGCTCCTCAACAATTTTTTAATTCACATGTTTTATTCACAAAATATTCGATTTTTCCCCGCAACACCTGCTGCCGAAACTTCATTCTACTTTGACGCAGGTGTGCTCACTTCTGGTCGAATTCATATCCTGCTGAAGAAACAAATAATAACTCCGCGTTCACGCATGGAGTCGTTCACGCGTGACAGCGCGCGGCGCTGCAATTCTAAACTATATAATATATAGAGCTTCTCCATTAGGCCATACAAATATAAGATGGCGGAACCTCTGGGGAATAGCTGTGCCGGTATGACCCCATAGTTCTCTCCCTAGGGATCGCGTGACCTTTTAGCTGGTGGGAGGGCTTACGTGGCTCATTGACCACAGATCTGGAATTGGTGAACCTGAGGAGCTATATCGCGAGGTGTGGCTACTCTGGGGAACTGATGGACTCTGGTCGGTGAGACTCAAACTAAGGAGCGGTCCTTCCAGGGGGTAATAGCAAAGCCCACTGGAATATCGAGAGCGCGAGTTCTCATGCTCCCAAGCTAAGATGTGATCGCCGTGTCGAGAGCTGAATGGTACCAGGGTTAAAAAATCCTTTGACATCCTGGCCTGCCCTCCTCAGCAGAGGTGGACAGGCGGGGGTCTCAAAGGAGGTGCTTTAACGGGGACTTTCGGATACCAGGTCGAATCCCTTAGTATGTAGACCCGCCCTCCACAAGCGGGGCTCTGTGGGGGGTGTTTCTTATTTCCCTAGCTTCTCGTGGGACAAAAAAATGTTACACAACAAAAATAAATTGCAAAACACAAACAATGAGGGATCCGCTTCGGGTCCCTCTCCCAAACCACCGCCAAAAGTGGGAGGCTCCGTAAGGGACAACCCACCAGAGGCGGTGTGAAACAGTGATGATGGTGGAGACAAAAATGTCGAAGCCGTAGGAGTGCAACTAACGGAACTCTCCGTAAAGAAGGGGAACCGTTGTGGTGCACAAAGGAACAGAGACCGTAATGCACGGCTCAAAAACAGCAGCCAAGGCTCCACACAGGGGGCAGTGGCTGCGGGAAATTTACCCGGAACAACTCCTCAGGCTTATTCTATAGGCAAGAGGAAGGAGGGCTCCGGAGAAACTCCCCCAAAAAGGGAGTTGAAACGGCAGAAGGCCCTGGTAACACAGGGTCTTACATTCGCACAGATGGCCAACAACGCCCTGGTGAGGGTTGTCGTTGCGTCAGGTTATCCTGATAATTGTCTGACTCTTGAGGACTTGGACAATTTGAGGGATGAAATCTCGAAAGGGATTGACGCGTTACCTCGCGAGGGACGCGCCCCCAGATTCAACATCTTCCGTAGGTTGGGAGCCATCGTTGTAGAAGCCGCTGACATCTGGTCGCGAGACTGGATTGTCGAGAAAACCCCAACGCTCAGGCTAAAAGAAGGTCTGAACTTGGAAGTCAAGGGGACGGAGTGTCTGCAAAGGTACCGCAGAGCGACCGTACTGATTCCCGGTAACCCCGAGAGTCCGGCGACCGTTCTGGGGCGCCTGAGTTTTCAGAACCCGTCCCTACGAACTAATTCGTGGAAGGTATATTCCGCCGGGCAGGGATCCAGGCCGAAGGGGAGAGGCTGGATTCTGGTTGTTGGACTTCCTGAATCCTCGATCAGAGCCCTGGCGGCTCTAGATTATCGTCCCTATCTAAGGGCGAGTAGGGTTACCTTCCGGGTGACCCAACTGTGATCCCCAGGGGTCACAGAAGCGTCCGGAGATGCCCCGAAATAGCCTCTGAATGGCTGAGACGGGAATCTCCATTCGCAGATTAATTTGCACCACAGCAAAGGCGCCTCGGCGGTTCTAGCCAGACGCATGTCTGTGGTGCAGACAGGGCTCGCCCTTATCCAAGAACCCTGGTTATACAGGGAAAGGATTTGTGGCTTGTCAGGATGTGGCTCCATATACAAGGGGCCACACGAAAAAACGCCAAGGGCATGCATAGCCGTCAAGGGTATGGATGCGATCTTGGTGCCTAAATTCTGGTCCAGAGATCTCACCGTTATTAAGGTGAGACTCAGGGGCAGTAGCGGAGAAAGGCTAGAGGTATTTATTGCCTCGGCTTATTTCCCTGGTGATGCCGGGGGACCTCCGCCTCCCAGAGAGGTGGAGGCTCTAATTCGGTATTGTCAGGAGAATGAGATTCCTCTTCTGTTGGGCTGTGATGCTAACTCTCACCACACGGTGTGGGGAAGCACAAACATCAATGACAGAGGGAGAGATTCAATTGAATATATAGCAGGCACAGAGCTGGAGATTCTGAATCGGGGTGATACTCCCACATTCCAGATCGAAAACAGGAGTGAGGTTCTCGATTTGACTCTATGTTCAGGTGCACTGAGGAGCAGGGTAGTTGATTGGAGAGTCTCCGATGAGGAGTCTCTTTCGGATCACAAACACGTAGCGTTCCGATTAACCCTAGGAAAACCGGGGGTTTCTAATATCAGAAACCCCAGAAATACACTTTGAGACTCATATAAAGAGGAACTCGAAGGGAGGCTTGCGGAATTCCCCACAAGCTATGGTACCATTGATGAGTTGGAGCACGCCGCGGATTTTCTGCGAAGGGCTCTGACAACATCATATGAGAACAATTGCCCCACAAGCACTATCACGTCTAGGAAGGGAGCAGAATGGTTGAACACCCACCTGGAGAGACTCCGTAGAAAGACAAGAATGTTGTGCAATAGGGCGAATAGAACTAAATTGCCTTCGGACTGGGACATCTATAAGAGGGCCCAGTGCGAATACAATAAAAATATAAGGAAATATAAGCAGGAAGATTGGAGGGGCTTCTGCGAGGAATCGAAAAACATTCCGGAAACAGCGAAGCTCCACAAGATCCTAGCGAAAAATCCGGAAGCTCGCCTCAGGCTCATAAGGCTCGATAATGGTGAGTTTGCCAAGGATGAAGAAACAACGCTGAATAACCTGATGGAAGTTCACTTCCCGGGTTTCCAGCGAATCGGAACCGACCTAGAGGAGGAAGACCGGGGCCAGGGGGTGGAGAGGGCCGACTGGAGTTTCGCCGCTAAGGTCGCTGATAACAAAAAGGTGGAATGGGCCGAAGGGTCCTTTTGCCTCTTTAAATCACCAGGGGCGGATGGCATTTATCCAGCGCTCTTACAAAAAGGCATGGATTTGGTCGTCCCTCCTCTGACGAAATTATTTAGGGCAAGTATAGCCCTTAAACACGTGCCATCGGCATGGAAGGATGGCAGAGTGGCCTTCATACCCAAACCTGGGAGGGAGGGTTACACTGCTGCCAAGGATTTCCGACCAATCAGCCTAACGTCCTCCATTCTGAAGACGCTAGAGAGGCTGGTCGAGAGATACATTAGGGATGAGGTGCTTTTGGCCTCCCCGTTGCATAGAGGGCAGCATGCTTTCCAGACAGGCTGCTCGGTAGAAACTGCGCTTCATGCTGTTGTAGCAAAATTTGAGCAGCAGTTGGAACAAAAGGGGTACGCTGTGGGCGCTTTCTTGGATATAGAGGGTGCCTTCAGCAATACTCCTCCAGAAGTCATCTGTCGAGAGGCTCGGAGATGTGGCGTGCCAGTTCAGCTAGTATGCTGGATAGGGAGTATGCTACGCCGAAGAAGACTCGAAACCAGATGGGGTGAAGGCCTAGTGAGGGGGATAGCTCCGCGGGGGTGCCCACAGGGGGGTGTCCTGTCGCCGCACCTGTGGTGCATTGTAGTGGACGGCCTCCTTCGAAGGCTAAATGAAGAAGGGTACTATACCCAAGGATATGCGGACGACTTTGTAATCCTAGTTAGGGGGGCTCATCTGGAAACACTGATGGCTCTTATAAGGTCGGCGCTGCGCATCGTAGAGCTCTGGTGCGATAGCACAGGGCTCTCGGTAAATCCGGAAAAGACCAACCTGGTCATTTTCACGAGGAATTATAAAGTTCCGAAAGCTGACGGTCCTGTATTTTGTGGTGGGAAGCTGACGTTTTCAGACTCGGTTAAATATCTAGGAGTAATCCTGGATAGCAAGCTGAACTGGGCGAAGCACCTGGAGACCTAATGCAGGAAATTTGTCATGACTTTTTGGATGTGCAGGAGAGCCTTTGGGTTGACGTGGGGGTTAGGGCCTAAAATGCTTGCATGGATCTACTCTGCTGTCTTAAAACCCAGGCTCCTACATGCGGCCGTGGTCTGGTGGCCACGAGCGGAATATAAAACAATGCAGGACAGGCTGCGAAGATGACAAACGCTAGCATTTAGGAGTTTGACTGGAGCAATGAGGACTGCGCCTACAGCGGCGATAGGATTCATGCTCTGTGAAGAACCCCTACATGTTGCGATAACCGCCAGAGCGGCTCATGCGATGGGCCGCCTGACAAGAGCAAATAGATGGACTCCGGGGACTAAACACACTAGACTCCCGAGTGATATCAGTACACTGCCGATTCTACAGATGAGGCAAGATAAAATAACAAAACGCTTCAACTTTGCCAGAGCTTTCCGCGTCTGTATCCCAAGTAGAGATCTGTGGCAAGAAAACGGCAACCCGCTCCTCCAGGGGGAAATCTGGTATACGGATGGCTCCAGGGGAGAGGGAGGGTCAGAAGCAGGAATTTATGACAGTAAGAGAGGGAAAGGGATAGGGATCACACTTGGGCGACATGCTACTGTCTTTCAAGCGGAGGGCCTGGCCGTCCTTCGGTGTGCTGAAATACTAATAGAGGAAAACGCTGCTGGCAGACAGATCACGATCTGTTCGGATAGCCAAGCGACACTGACTGCAATCAGGAAACCAGACATAACATCAGAACTGGTTTGGGAATGCAAAAAGGCATTAAACCAACTTGCAGAAAGAAACAAAGTTGCTCTTATATGGGTCCCTGGCCACACAGGGATCAAGGGCAACGAAAAGGTGGACCAGTTGGCAAAGTGCGGCGCAGCGGGCGAATTCGTAGGACCGGAACCGGTACTGGGAATAGCGTCTTGCAGTGTCGGGATGGCGATTAAAAACTGGATCCGAACAAAACACAAGGAATACTGGGAACAAACCAAGGGTTGTCGTCAGGCGAAATCCATCCTGGGGTATACCTATAGGATGGACAGAGCCAGGGAAATCCTGAGTTTACCCAAGAAAGACATAAGGACAGTGGTACGGACCCTGACAGGGCACAATCACTTGTACTATCATATGCACAGAATGGGGTATAGCCCCACGACAGAGTGCAGGAGGTGCAGCAGGGATGACGAATCATCCGTGCATGTATTATGCCAGTGCCCGGCATTAGCTAGGCTCAGGCAACAAATCCTCGGTGTCCATTTTATGGAAACAGAGGAAATCGAAACGCGATCGGTGGTCGACATACTAGGCTTCGTCAAGAGGTCTGGGGTCAACTGCTGAGAGTGAAGAAGTAAGGGTGTGGCACAATAGGCTTTAAAGCTTGAGCGCCAGGGGAGTTCTCTAATGGATTTCCCGCCCGTATTAAACCTAACCTAACCTATGACCCCATAGTTTGTACGTGTTTCTAGAATTTTTTTTTGTTTTTTGAAAATGCAGAGTATTTGGAAAAATGTACGTGAGATGTGAAGACCCGATACATCCAAAAAATTGAAATAATCAAAAATTGTGATCTGTTAGCTCTGAAAGATGGAGATTTCAGTGAAAAAGTCAGTGCAATGCCTTCCATCACTGTAGTGAATATATTGTCATGCTTTATTAAATCCCATAGTTCTTAAAACATGAATTATTTTAATGCATGTGAAAGTTTGGAAGCTTATACATTTAATGAAGCTGTTTTTGTGGTAAAGGTGAAGTGAAAAAAGTTTCATGACACTTCAATGAATAAACGAAAATAAAAAGCAATGCAAAAATTATATCAAAATATGATAGACAATTTTGAAGAAAATTGGGGTCTCTAAAGGCCTGTCACCTTCACGTGGTAGACCCTGGTAACTGCAATTATATTACATTCTATAGGCGAATGACAGGCACATTCATGCCTGTCAACGGAGACTGCTGCCCGAAAATCGTAGTTCCAGAAAATCTGGCACTTCTCGTTTCGGACAATTGACTCTATATCCTTTGGAGCGTTCGGCAGGGCAGGGTCGCGACCAACACCGTAAGAGCGACAAAGGTGGTAATAAAGTACTCTGAGGGCCGCATTATGTCTATAGATATACGTTGTTCTTGCGTGGGTCGGACACCCCGATAGTATGTGTTCTAGGTACTCAGCGTGTGCATGACACGCTCTGCACCTATCACTTGGGAACTTCTCGACATAAAATGCGGTGAAGGTATGCTAAGGTGGAGATGACACCGTCCTGGCATGCGAAAATAAAGCCCTCTGTACCTGAATTGAGCCCTGATGATTTGAGGAAAGCAAAAGATTGCTCCTTCGAAAAGGACTGTTTTTCTACATTTCTGTAAAAGTTTCCGTGCATATGCTTGTCGAGTAGCTCTTGGTGAAATTTTCCAACCTCTGCTTTCTTTACTTCGGCTTTCAGACGTGAAGCATCTAGATGGAGTAATGCACTATCGTTCTGATGTTAAAATTCACGCCAAGGGTCTCGGCAGCTTGCTCCACGGCTTTGTAAAGGAATTCTCCTTCGCCAATCATCTCGTGGTTTCTGACCATCTTAAGCAGAGGATCTCTGCCATTCGCAACGATGTGAGCTGTACTTAAAACAATTCGGTTATGAAGAAATTGGAGATTCAGAAGTCCGCGTCCGCCTTGAGGGCGTGAAATGTATAATCGCGGAGCTGACGAACTGATATGCAAGCTTTTATGCATATGCATGATCTTACGCGTGGAGACATCAAGGGCCCCAAGCTCGTTCTTCGTCCATTGAACCACCCCAAACGAGTAGAGTAGCACCGGGACGGCAAGCATCTTAGTCGCAGATACCTTGTTCAACGCCGACAGATTGGAAGACAAAATCTGTCGAAGAAGATGCTTGTATCTGCTTCAGAGAGACCCCTTCACTGATGTTACGTCCTGAATGCGGCTTTGAGGCAAGCCCAGTTATGTATAGGTCTCTCCAGTGTTAAGATGTCTAATGACACTTATATCCACAAGCTCAGGGTCTTTGGGAACGCCAGTAATCTTTCCTTTCTTCAAATGAATTTTGGCACACTTTTTCAAACCAAAGTCCATCCCAATCTCTCCTGTGTAGTTCTTGATGATATTTATAGCAGTTTGAAGTTTGCTTTTGCCAGCGGCATAAATCTTCAGGTCATCCATATAAAATACATGAGTGTCCTTATGCTGACGCTGATTAGTGTCGCCACAGAGGTATCCAGGAGAATTTCGTAGTGCGAGAGATAGAGGCAGAAGTGTGATGCAAAGAAGCAAAGGGCTCATACTATCCCCTCGAAAGACGCCCCTCTGGAAGGTGACCTTGTTCGCTGTCAGACAATGATTCCTAGATGGGATGGTAAATCTAGTTTTCCAAAGAGGCATCAATCTCTCTATGCATCTCACTATGTGTGGATGTACCTTCAAGCTTTCCAACAGACAGATGATAAGTCTATGAGAGGTTGAATCGAAAGCTTTCCGGTAGTCAATCCAGGCCACTGACAGGACGTGCTGATGGACTGTAGGGTCTTTACAGACACACCCGTCAATCAGAAGGATCCCTCGACAGCCTGCTACACCTTTTTTCGAGCCTCGTTGTTCGTACATCTCTCGACATACAGGCTCAATTCGTCGAACAATCCTGTTGTTTAGGACAGCTGTAAAGATCTTATACAGTGTGTTCAAACAAGTTATTGGCCTGTAATTCTCTGGTTTGGACAAGTTGCCATTTTTCGGTAGGAGTATTGTGCGTCGTAACACCAGCCACTGCGGAATGGGCGTCTCCGACTTTAAATATGAGGTGCATATGCGGGCCAAATGTTGGTGTATAGAAGTAAGCTTCTTCCACCAAAAGTTCTTGATACAATCTGGTCCAGCACCGGAAAAGTTCTTCGTGCCTCTAAGTGCTTTTTTTCACCTCTTCGGCAGTGACTGATGGGTACTCCTCCTCAGATTTTATGAGGCTGTCGCAAAACTCCTTGAAGCGGATGATATTGTCAGTATCTTCTTTCAACTCTAGTATTTTCGGGATCTTCTACGCCTCTCTCCAAAAAGTCTCTACCTCCTTGGGCTTGGGTGGATTTTTTACAAAAACAGGGGGATCACTGGAGCGGCGTGATGGGTCAGCAAGAAACTGTTGATTCTCCCTGATCCATCTCTCCCTCTTCTGTATCCTCTTCCTCGCGTTAGATAATAGCCGTATTTTGTCAACAATATGCTGTTTGATTGTCAGCAGCTTTGACCTGTTTAGTGTGTGATTCAAGATCCTTAGTTCTTCGGCGAACTTTCGAACCATTTCCGTGAACGGTCTACCAGACGTTATGTAGTCAATCACAAATTGAACACGGGACGCATTCTGTCTTGCCCATCCAATTTTCTTGTTTAGTTGATGCAAGCATCTTCTGGTCTTCTGATCCATCGTCGGTTTCAGCCTTCAACTTGAATCAGCCGAAGCTCTCGCAGCACCATAAACTGTGCAATTGATGGTCCAGAGGTCGGACTCTTGCGAAATATCTCCACGAAGGGAGGCATCCATTTCAGCCAGATCTTGGGGCTTCGGAGGAATTTGCATGTTGATGTTCCTCCATGTACTGAAATTGCGATCATCTTCCAGAAGGTGCCTGCTTTCTGCGGTTGGCCTTAATGTCGTTTCATCTTCGTCTGCAGCTTGTTCAAGCAGCGGTTGAGGAAGCGCTCCGCGTACATATCCATTTTTCCGGAGGTAGTCGGCTTGATTTCGCAAAGACTGATGTGAAACGTGTTGAAGCTCTGGGTGTTTCTGGCACCACAGAGTATGCATACGCGCCATGAAGCCTCCGCGAACAGGGATAATACTGGCATCGTTGCAGCCTAGCACGTCATTCTTAAGTTGATCCGTCCACTCAATGTGGGCGTTTCTTCGGTTCGTCGTCGTGTTTCCATCTAAATTATTTTCAGCACCCCGAACTCTAGGATGATCGGCATTGTTTG
>CAKNXH010002259.1:144885-160274 GCA_932178445.1 Andricus quercusramuli | reverse complement strand
AGTTGTCCAGCTCATGCGGGAACAACCTACATCCAAAGGCACAATGCGGCACTGAGAGTGCTTTATTACCATCTCTGTCACTCTTACGGCATTAGCCCAAATACCTCTCCGCTGAACGCCCCTAGAGAAATAGAGTCAATTGTCAAAAATGAGAAGTGCCGCATATATTGGAACTTCATATTCTCGACAATTGTTTCTGTTGCGCACTCGAGGCCTGACATGGTTCTTCTTGACTTCGAGAAACGAACCATGTTCGTTATCGAATTTTCGGCGCCAGCGGACAAAAACGTCACAGCGAAGGAGAAAGAAAAGAAAGAAAGGTATAAAGACCTTATGAGGGAGTTGCGACGGTTATACCCAGAGTATTCTGTTAAGCTAATCGTCCTGATCATTGGCGCTCTTGGAGGTGCCAAGGTTTCACTTGTTAATAGCCTGAAAAGCATCCCTGCGTGTCAACAAAATGCTGAGACACTTGCAGGGAGAATGCAGAAGGCGGTCGTCCTTGGGTCGCTCCGTGTCCTCAGGGTGCACGAGACTTTCGCCGGATTGTCGTATTGAGTTCGCGCAGACTGTAACCACCTATCTCACGGTCGTGAGACGTGGTTACAGCTGAAATTTTACCGCGATTTCGCTGGGAGCGGGTGCAATTTTTTTAGATTAGCACCCCCTCCCGGCAAAATCCTGCGGTTGTCCTTATGACAAACTTTTAACTATATATATATCTATATTTAGATTATTGTAGTGATAATATCAAAATCCGCACACTACTCAAAAGTGCGTACCCTTCTTGATGTGTTATTAGAACATTTTTCACCAGTCATCGTAAAAAAATCTTAGGTTTTTTACTCCTTTGCTTGCGATTCTTATAAAATAAACAAAATTTATATTTGGACTGTGAAGTTATTATTATATAGAACCTGAACTAACACCTCACATGTATTTGTTGACAAGTAATGCATGGCTATTGGATTTTTAAAGAAGTTGAAAGCGAAGGAATTTATTATTGAAATAAAAAAAAAAGATTTCCTAACTTATGAAAGGCGGAGTTCGGCGACGCAGTGTCTAGAGGGAACTCTAGCTATTAAGAAAAGAAATTTTCAATCATAAACAGTCACGTCGACTATACCATTGATTATTCGGTGTCATGAGATGAGAACTCGCCATGTCAGGAATATGTTATGCTTTCAAAAGTTTTTCAAATAAACAATTTTATCTAATTATTAAAAATTATACACCATACGTATGTTCCTGATATGAAATCATCTCTTAAGAATATTTTTTGAGGAATAATTCTTCAGCGGTCCTGTTTTGCTTTCTACTGAGACATAAATTGTTGTCATCTACTTTGAACATTGCAGAATTATATGTTGGTATAACGATTTGTCATTGCGCATTTAGTGATGCGTCAGTTAAGTTTTGAAAAAGGGACGAGGGGGTTAAATAATTAGTTTCTCAGTCACCTGCCTGCTCTCGCGGAATGTTAAACACTGAGAAAAAACGAAAGAATCTACGAAAGCAATTAAGTGTATATCGAACTATTATTCAGAAAAGTGAAACAATTAATTCAAGAAAGATGTAACTTTCATGGTTGTCAAGGAATTTCAGAAAACTAAATTCAACCAAAAATGTACTTCAGAAAACACAACAAAATTGGAAGTGCGACAGATTTTCTTCCAAAGAATAAATTTAGTAAAGTGGAGTTGAATAGAGTATACGCTACTACAGATATAAAACAGGTTCATACGAAATATGGTGAAAGAATAAATGTGTGGATATAAAAGAAGCTTGAAATACCTTGAACGAGAGTATAATGCTATGGAGTTTGTGAAAAAGTGAAAAACTAAAAAAAAAATCTTTGCCCGCCAGTTTTGTATCAATTTGTCAATATCTGATGTGCACCAGAATCAAATAATTCTTTTAACTACTTATAACTGGAATGCATTAGTTACCAAATAAATGATGAAAGGACCTGAGTTTGACACTGCCGGAAATTTAAATGCAGCATAAAAATTGTTATCCAGTCACGCTCGATGCAGCATCCACTTGAGCTTTGGAATCAACGGATCTTCAAAATATATTTTATGGGCAAATGATGAAGTGAATGTAAAAGTTATTAAATACAAAAAAAGATTGTAATCCTTACTTTAGTTACTGGTATCGTGATAATTTGGTATTAGTAGAGCAGGAAAGATTAAAGGACTGCCCATTTTTAATTCGAAGTTCTACATTTATTATTCTGAAAGAACTCAGCCTGTGCATCGATCAGCGTCTTTATGAGTTATCTGTGCAGCAGCTTTAGCCAGTAAAAAAGTTTATACTTGAAACTATTGCAGAAGATTTCTGGCATAAAAGTTCAGTGCTGTGTGAGAAGTATCGCATTATATATGAAAAAAATGAAAATCCAAGCACAAAATGTTGTGAAAAATATGTTTCTATGAATCTTGTAAATTATAAAAGTTTATTTATAAAGATGATTACTTTTGATATTGAGCACTCATTTTTATTTTCCATTTTTTAATTAGAGAAAAGTAGTTTATCTTAAGGAATATGGCCACAGTAGAATATTCCAAAAATCGATTTTTTTATTTTTGGCTTAAACGATCCTTTAACATCATAAAAATAAGATAATATTGGATTTATAGAGGAAAAATTTTTTTTTTACTAATTTTGAACGTATAATGTGAGGCCGCATGTGGCGTTCTCGTACTCTGATTCTCGTTAGTCAAGCCCATTGGGGTTGACTAACCATCGACTGATAAATGTAGAAAGGTATGTAGAGGGCCCTAATTGTCTACATGCACGAAAATGTACTTATAGAGCCACTTTAAATGCCAGTAAAACCGTTGAAAGGACGCCGTTTAGTTGCTTTCTGCTTTTGTATCTAAAACTTTAAGCGAATTTTGCTCAAAACAGCTTTTTTCAAATCGGCCTGACAAATAACTTGAACAATTTTCATCTGATGGACTTCAAATTTTAACCACGTCTTTATAATTGCATTTCGCAGAGAAGTACACACGGAATTTTCGATAAATTTAAAACTTTCAATTTTATGAGCATTTTTATACGAATTTTTTAACTAAAAATTCGACTGTCAACTTCAAATGCCTGCCATTTTCGGAAAAATCAATATTTTCATATTTCCTTATGTACTTCTCTAGGTATTCTTATGCAGATTAACGGAAAATTTTTTATTTTGTTCTATGTTAAAAATTGTGGCTGCTAGCTGTCAGGCCGCGGAGCCCCTAAAAAAAAGGCTTCGAAAAGGACTTAACAGAAGTCGGCCATTTTGCAATACAAAAAAAAATATATATATATTTTTTCTGATTCTCTGCTGTTGGAGCTTCATTTTCATATAATTAGTTTTAAAAATAAATTAAGTTTTCATACCAAAAAAAAATTGATGAATATACCCATGATTTCGCTCCCGCTACTGTGGCCATAGCCCTTAAACCATGTTTTAGCTGAGTCAACTATGTGACGAATTGAGTCAATTATGTAGCAAGAATAGATGGTATGACTTCAGGACAACGATTTTAATCTGGATGTGAATTTTCATCAGCCCAATGTCAGGCCAACTTTCTCAAAAAAATGGTTCATGTCCGGGCCAATCTTGTCCGTAGTTGATTTAATCCTAGAAGCATATATTGGAACGATGGTTGACAAACAGAGCCAGTCCATAGTTATCGATTCGGTATCTCGGCCGAACTTTTGCAATGTTGGCCCATGATTGGGCCGACAGAAAATTTATATGATTGTAGGAATTTTCAACCGACATTTCTAGCTATACATTTGTATCCAGATTTAAGCTATTTTTTGTGTTTATGAGAATCTTGTGTCAGCCCAATGTTGGGCTAACTTTTTCAAACGCAGATCAAGACACCGTAATAAGAACTATGGATCGTTTTCATGTCCCGACCATTGTCCCAACATACGCTACCAAGTTTGGATCGAATATTGGGCCAACTCTGAGCCAAAATTGCCAGTAATTGATTCAATCGTAAAAGCTTATATTAAGCCGATGGTTGGCTAAGTAATTCAATTAATTAAAATAAGTAAATCATAAATTATATGATATTATCATTTTTCAATTATTGAGTCATGAAAATATAAGTTAGAGAGTAAATTTACACACAAAATCAGACCTGGTATCATCTGAATTAACCGAAGATCCCTCCGCCAAATCATGGGCGATTCTTAATTGTGATCCTCTACTGTAATCCTCTAAGTTTTTAATTTTATGATATCGTGGCATTTGTATTGAGCTTGGATTTATTTTATTCTAGAGATATCCAGCATTTCACAAATTTCATTACACTTTCCTATATTTTGACGACATTATTATTTCGATCAATTTTAACTTGTTGTAATTTTTTTGATTCAACATACTTCAGTTTACATACACGAGTAAAATTTACAATTCAAGGTCATTTGTATCATTCAAAAAGCTTGATATTTGTAAACTTATAAGTCCTTAATATTATTTTGAGAATCAGAGAGTTACATAGAGAAACTTGCACATTCTCATCGCGCGGTTCGCTTGCAAGTTTGAGCGCCTAGGGCGCGCACCTGTTGGATCTCGCGCTATGCGCTCGATTAGATATTCATCTCGAACTTCGCGCTGGATAATGTGTTCACCTCGCGCTACGCGCTCGGACTCATTTGCCTGACGCTTTAAGCTTGGTTTCTCTAGGTTTTCGCACCTCGTGTGCTCGCTATTGCGCGCTTCGCGAGCTAATATTCTCTTAGTAAACTTCATCGTTATAACTTGCTCTTGGTTTAATTACGTCAGTTTTACATAAAAAGAAGAACTAATTTACTTAAGGTTCTATCGACCTTGAGGAACACATTCTCATCAAGACACTCGCGCTACACGCTCGATATTTGCTTTAAAAATCATGTAAACCTCGCGCTCCACGCTCGTTTCTGTTCATCGTATAATAGAAACCCAAAAGTTTGAGCGCGCTTGCGGCGCGACATTTGGTCGTCGTGCTTCGCAACGACTATATGTTATGTTCTCTGTTCTTCAGATAAAAGTGACTAATTTTTTTTTCTTATATCAAATGAACAAGGAAATTCCATTGCTTCAGCGTATCTTTCCGTATCTTTCTAATAAATCATACAATTTGAAAGATTTTTTCCAACCACCTGAAAAGGAGAGAAAAAAAGTATCGAAGTCGTTTTTGGAACATATATATGATAAATTTTCAAATCATTATTGAAAAAGGGACATTTGACAAAAACCGGGGGGGGGGGGGGGGCCCAAATCTTACACATATCTAATACCTTCCCTGAATGAGAATGTGAAAATACAAATTTGCAAGTACCGTGAGCATTAATGATAGTTATTTTATTGTTTTTATTATATTATTATACCATTAAGCCATTTCCCTTTCGGGATAGGCGTGACTTGCTCGGTTGGAAGATAGTGATCAGGTGTATAGGTATAGAGTAGGTTGGTATATGGATATAAGGTAGATAGGTATATAGGTGTTAGGTATAGGTGTTTTAGATTGATCTGGAATTCTCGTGTTATTTATTTAAATCACGCGTTAGTTGTTAGAAATAGTATTGAGAACATAAAAACAATGAAATATTGTGGGAAAACACACACGAAATGGAGAAGAAATTAAACAAGCAAAGTTTTGATGAGAATATGCCCACTTATCGGGCAGATTCTTTACTGTCAATGTTATTTTTCACGAATAAAACAAAAACTACACATCCTATCAAAATGTGACCGGAAGCAAATTTGTAGATCTTTCTTGTTTGCACAAATTTTGTTTCATCATAATTTGTCGTATCTTGCATAGTTTGACCGTTAAATTGAATTTTTTTATTTTTCATTACTTTTTGTGCAATAAAAATGTGAATTTTCGATTTGTCAAGAAAATTCAAAAAGTCATCATAATAATCATCATTAAGTAGTAGAGTTAGAGTAGAGTCATTATGATAATCTTGAAGTGTGCCAAGGGCCAATCCAATCGGATAATTCCTTCAAATGTTATCGTGTTTACAGACTACAACGACGACAACAAGGACAACGAGGACAACGACGACAACGACAAACAGACACCGACGTGAAAACTATTTTTTCTGACTCAGGGAGCCTCACAACGTCGACATTTGACGGAATCCGCGAAAGTCATTTTTCACATGAAACCAATACCTTCTCATTATGATGAGAATGTAACAAGGAAGTAGTTATTGAAAATGGAAAGCAGAATATCAGAAAAACTTCTAAAATAAAATCTGAAGAAAAAGACTCACGAGGTTTTCAGAAAAGAAAATGAGGATTCGAACTGATAAAATTTTGGAAAAGCAGATGTCTCAAAGTTTTGAAAAGTTGAACCAACATTAGGCCGACACAAGATTCGTATTAGTGCAAAAAAGGGACCAATTATGGTTACTAATGTATAGCTAGAAACGACGGTAAAAAATTTGCACGATGGTGCGAACTTCTTATCAGACCAATCATGGGCCAGCATTGCAAACGTTCGGCAGATATATCAAATCCATAACTACGAAGTGGCTCTATCTGTCATCTATCGGCCCAATATACGCTCCCAAAATTGAGTCGACTGCGGTCAACTTTGGCCCAGAGTTGACCCAATTGTCAGTCCAAACATGGTAGCGTATGTTAGAACAATGTTCGGCAAATAAATTCGATCCATAGTTATTATTTCGGTATTTCGATCAACGTTTGACAAAGTTGGCTCAACAATAGGCTCACACGAAATTCTCATACATACAAAAAATTGCCCCATTTTAGCAACAAATGTGTAGCTATAAATTTTGGTTGAAAAATCGCACAATTATGCAAATTTTGTATCGGCCAAATGAAGGGCAAAAATTTCCAAAGATCGTCCGAGAAAGCGAAGCTATAACTACGGACTTACTGTATTTGCCTACCATCGATCCCGTATACGCTTTAATATACATGCAGTTTTCATTATTGATGAACAAATTTTTCTTGAATAATCCAAATTCAAAAAAAACTTGACCACGCAAAATCGTGAAGAATCTTCAAAAAATGAAAATCAGCCCTTGATCCTTAGAATTGGATAACATTTGCAGCTTCTACCTGAAATTAAAGGTAAAACACAAAAACACATATAACTTGTTCAATAAACAACTTTAGCGTCAGCAATTTTTTCTGAAGCACGCTTAGATTTCTCTAACAAAATTCAGAGGAAATAATTTTGGTTCTATTTTCATAGATTTTATCAGTTACACAATTAATTCTGCTGGAGCAAAATTCTTAAAGCTAAAAACAACAAATATTACTGAAATTAATTGATAAAAATTTAGACTTTTACGCCTTCTGTAATGATAGAGCGGAAGGGGTGGGGGTGATTATATAAAGATACTTTAGGGTGGTTGAAAACTCAAAAATAAAACTGATGAAGTTTCCCTTGACGCGTTATTTTCAAAGATTCCTAAATGCATGTTATATTAGGGTGGTCCAAAAATTTTTTTTTCGAATTTTTATGGGGACACCCCTCAAATTTGTTCGAATCCGCACAAAAATAAATGCGTTTTTTTTTGTTTTGAAAAAAAATTATATTTAGGGGTGGCGCAAGCCCCATGAAGTTTAACATGTATTTCCCATAAGAAAAAAATAAGTTTTTGTAAATCTTATTCAGAATCCTCAATATTATCTCAATCGAGTTGAAACTCAACGTTTTTCTTCACAATTAGCCATAGAATACGAATAAAATATCACTTTTCAAATATCACCCCCATAAGTCTGTTTTATAGGGTCCCAAAGAAACCCCATAAGTGAAAAAATGGGTTTTGCGAGTTTTTGGCGCTAATTATGATTTTTTTGCGGTTTTTTTTAATGCGAATTGTTTTTAATACATGAAATATGACTTTATACTGAATATTATATAGTTTCATTAATTGTTTAAACAATTTATTATTGTTTTTAGCAATTTTCTCATGGAATGGAGTTAGAAAGACGCGGTTTTTTCACAAATATTCCTTTTTTGTCCAATTTTCAATTAGAGGGAAGGGATAGTTCATCAATGTTAACAAGAGTGATTGTTTAAACAATTTATTATAATTAAAAATAATATTATATTTGAATAATGCTAGAAAGATGCGGGTTTTTTTCTGACTTTTTGTCCAATTTTCATCTGTAGTAAAGTAATAATAAATTTAAGTTAAAAAAATAATTGTTTGAACAATTTATGAAAATTATTAATAATATTATATTTGAATAATGCTAGAAAGATGCGGTTTTTTTTTTAAATTTCTGGCTTTTTGTCCAATTTTCATTTAGAGTGAAGTAATAATAAATTCAAGTTAACACAATAATTGTTTAAACAATTTATTATAATTATTAATAATATTATATTTGAATAATGCTAGAAAGATGCGTTTTTTTTTTAATTTCTGGCTTTTTGTTTAATTTTCATATGGAGTAAAGTGATAATGAATTCAAGTTAACAAAATAATTGTTTAAACAATTTATTATCATTGTTGATAGTATTCTCTTTGCTTAATTGGTAGAAGGTTGCAGTTTTTTTCTGAAATTTTTCACTGTTTGTCTATTTTCTATTAGGCGTGTCTTGATAATTAATTAGATTTAGCAAAAATAATTGTTCAAACAAATTATTATTGTTTATGAATATCTTCATGTATATCAATTGCGCCTGATAGTTGCGGTTTTCCGGCAATTTTCACATTTATGTCCTTTTTTCACTCAGTGAGGTAATAATTAATTAAAGTCAACAAAAAAGTTGTTCAAACAATTTCATATTGTTAATAACAAACTTTTCATAGATAAGTGCTAGAAAGTGGAGGTTTTTTCTAAAATCTTTCACTTTGCATCGCCTTTTTATTTATGAACAAGTAATAAGTCGGCCACAACAAAAATGATTTTCCGAAAGGTATTGTTGTTTTAAGTGAATTATTTTTGCTCTTTTCACAATGCTTAAAAAAATTAATTCAAAGAAAAAAATCTATTTTACACGAAAGGCAGAAATCAATATTAAATTGTTTAAACAACTTTTTTGTTGACTTTAATTAATTATTACCTCACTAAGTGAAAAAAGGACAGAAAAGTAAATATAGCCGAAAAACCGTAACTATCAGGCGCAATTGATATAGATGAAGATAGTCATAAACAATAATAATTTGTTTGAACAATTATTTTTGCTCAATATAATTAATTATTAAGTCACGCCTAATGAAAAATAAACAAACAGTTGAAAATTTCAGAAAAAACCGCAACATTCTACCAATTGAGCAAAGAGAATATTATCAACAATGATAATAAATTGTTTAAACAATTATTTTGTTGACTTGAATTCATTATTAATTCACTCCAAATGGAAATTAAACAAAAAGCCAGAAATTTGAAGAAAAAAACCGCATCTTTCTAGCATTATTCAATTATAATATTATTAATAAGTATAATAAATTGTTTAAACAATTATTTTGTTAAATTGAATTCATTATTACTTCACTCCGAATGAAAAGTGGACAAAAAATCAGAAATTGAAACAAAAAAACGCATTTTTTCAGCATTATTCAAATATAATAATATTAATAATTAAAATAAATTGTTTAAACAATTATTTTGTTAACTTGAATTCATTATTACTTCACTCCAAATAAAAATTAAACAAAAACCCAGAAAATAAAACAAACCGCATCTTTCTAGCATTATTCAATTATAATATTATTATTGGGTATAATAAATTGTTTAAACAATTATTTTGTTAACTTGAATTCATTATTACTTCACTCCGAATGAAAAGTGGACAAAAAGCCAGAAACTAAAAAAAAATCCGCATCTTTCTAGCATTATTCAAATATAATATTATTTATAATTATAATAAATTGTTTAAACAATCACTATTGTTAACATTAATGAAATATCACTTCCCTCTAATTGAAAATTGGACAACAAAGGAATATTTGTGAAAAAACCGCGTCTTTCTAACTGCATTCTATGAGAAAATTGCTAAAAACAATAATAAATTGTTTAAACAATTCATTAAAATATCTAATTTTCAGTATAAAGTCATATTTTATGTATTAAAAACAATTCGCATTAAAAAAAACCGCAAAAAAATCATAATTAGCGCCAAAAACTCGCAAAACCCATTTTTTCACTTATGGGGTTTTTTTGGGACCCTATAAAACAGACTTATGGGGGTGATATTTGAAAAGTGATATTTTATTCGTATTCTATGGCTAATTGTGAAGAGAAATGTTGAGTTTCAACTCGATTGAGATAATATTGAGGATTCTGAATAAGATTTACAAAAACGTCTTTTTTTCTTATGGGAAATACATGTTAAATTTCATGGGGCTTGCGCCACCCCTAAATATCATTTTTTTTCAAAACAAAAAAAACGCATTTATTTTTGTGCGGATTCGAACAAATTTGGGGGGTGTCCCGATAAAAATTCGAAGAAAAATTTTTCCAATGCATTTTTGGACCACCCTAATGTTATATTCATGTATTCTCTCTTCAAACCTATCATTTCAAGCAGAAGAAAATGCAATATTCATATATAATTCTTCATTGATTTTCAGAGAATTTATTCAAGAAAATTGAAATGCTTCATGGGATGTCAAGGGTTTTCAAATATTTCATTATTCTTCCTCTCTCTCTCTCTCTCTCTCTCTATTTGTAGGAATTTTCAATTTATTTTAATGGTTTTGAAGGACTTAAAATTTTCAAAAAAAAATGTTACATGTTAGAGCTTTCTGAAAGTTTCCAGGGACTAATTTCATGGTTACCACTGAATTTTATAATAATATTTTAATTCATTTTCCCAAGAATTTGCCCACAATAAATCAAAGACTTCATAGTATTACAAAATCTTTTACATATCCGAAGGTATTTGCAAAAAATGTTAAAGCACTTAATATTTCCATCGTTTTAACTTAAAAATGCGATGTACTTCTAATTGGACTCATCTCCTGTGGCCATCTATTGTCCTGCAAAATCAGTGTTTTGCAGCTTTTCACCGTCATCTGAAATTGTGGAGAATTAGACTTAGTTAATTTTTCTTTGTTACTTGATTCATTTTCAAAAAAGGGGCTGCACCTGAAATAAAACTGAAAGTTCTGCGCGTAGCTTGAAGTTCAGCGCCGAGCAGGTAGAATGGAACCTTTTCCCTCGACTTTATATGTAATTAAGTAAGAAATTGGTTTTCACTCTATAATCATTATTTTTCATCATACCTCAATCGAAAATTCGACTTTCGACGCCTGTGGAGCGGGTCGAAAATCGAATTTTCAACCCTAGGGAAGAAAGTGACAGATAAATGCAAATGGTCAAGTTGAGCCTTCGTGGTGAATGGTTCCATTTTGCGAGTGTGAACGAATCTCGTGTTGGATTTAGTGTGAACGAATCTCGTGTTGGATTCAGTGTAAACGAGTCTCGTGTTCGATTCAGTGTGAACGAGTCTCGTGTTGGATTCAGTGTGAAAGAGTCTCGTGTTGGATTCAGTGTGAGCAAGTCTCGTGTTGGATTCTGTGTGAACGACTCTCCTGTTGGAATCTGTGTGAACGAGTCTCGTGTTGGATTCTGTCCGTTTGCCATTGTGTGGGTTAAAATGTGACACTATTTGATTTTCGGCTTTCTTCTTTACTCTTCAAGTGGAGGTTTTTTATGCCACAGAATGAACTATTTTCTTCGCAAGTAAAATCTGGCTGTGGTTATTTGAACCCCAATACACTCCACTAGCAATTAAGTGACTGATCAACGCTCAAACAATCAGGATTGCTATAGTGCTTCAAGAAGTCAGTCCTTCATCCGACGATAGGAATTAAACCCAATATAAAATTTTATAGTTGGACTATTTTTCTTTAGACTGCGTTTCTGTATACAGACAACTTCATAAAGGAATTATAACCGCGTAACTCAAGTATCACCTGGAAATTGGACAGAAAATAGAAGAATGTGAAGCCTGTTCTAGGATGAGTTCTTCTTTAATACAATTTTCTATTAATTTTGCTGAAGTAAAATCATTAAAGTTAAAAACTTCAAATAATGCTGAAATTTCTTGATAAACATTTAGAATATTGCGCCTTATGTAATGATAGATAGGAGGGTGGGGTGGTATCTAAAAATACGACAAAGTGGTTGAAAACTCGAAAATCACACTGATGACGTTTCCCTTGCCACATTATTTTCAAATATTCCTAAATGCATTTTACATTCATGGATTTTTCCCCTAAAACTTATAATATTGCAGTCCAATTATTATAACTATTCTAATTTCAATATTTCAAGCAGAAGAAAATTCAATATACATATATATATATATATATATATATATATATATATATATATTTCTATATAATTCTTCATGGGACTTCGAGGATTTTCAAATATTTCAAGATTTTTCCTCTCTCTATTCGTAGGAATTTTCAATTGATTTAAATTGTTCCAAAGAACTTTCAAAAATTTTCAAGAAATTCTCACGCGTTAGAGCTTTTTGAGAGTTTTTAGGGATTGATTCACCCAAAGGCGTTTCAGAGTGGTTGAAAAATAAAAAATGAAATGATGAGAATTCTCTTGATGCGATATTTCAAAGATTTTTTGAATACATACATTTTCTCTAAAACCTATAATTACTTAATTCAATTCTTTCAATTATGTTAATTCTAACAATTTGAGCGGAAAAGAATTTAATATCCCAGTGAGAGCAACTGCCATCTAAAAAATGACACCGGCTCCCAGTAGAACCGCGGTAAATCACACTTTTGGCCACCCCGACTGAAAAACCGGACGTCGGCTCCTACGTCGGATCCTAATAGTTTCCTGCATCGTAGCCGACGTCGTAACCCACGTAGGATCCTACGTCGGATCCTGATAGTTTCCGACGTCGGAAAAGAGGTAGGAAACGTCGTCGAGTATTGGGATCTTTTCCGACGTCGGAATCTATTAGGATCCTAATAGGATCCTAGTAGGATCCAACGCGATTTTTCAAAAATGAAATGTTTATAGAATAATAGCTGTTACATATTGAATTCCTAATTTATAGAATAGCAATAAACAAAACTATAGTATAATATACACTATATATATATATATATATATACTATGTATATAGTATATACTATACTATATATAATATACACTATATAAATTAAAAAAAATATATGTATATATAGTGTATATTGTATTGTACTTTTGTTTATTGTTATTTTATAAATTTTGAATAAAGTATGTAACAGTTATTATTCCATGAGCATTTTTTTTCTTTAAATCTCGTTGGATCCTATTAGGATCCTGTCAGGATCCTAATAGTTTCCGACGTCGGAAACGATCCCAATACTCGACGACGTTTCCTACGTCTTTTTCGACGCCGAAAACTATCAGGATCCGACGTAGGATCCTACGTGGGTTACGACGTCGGCTACGACGCAGGAAACTATTAGGATCCGACGTCGGGTTTTTCAGTAGGGACGTCACCCAGCAGTGAGCTGAGATACCGAGCGACCTCTGAGAGTACCAGCCTTATCCTTGCACGCTGGGCTCTACAAGGATGGACGAACCCTTTCCCTAGCTGCTCGTGGGAACAAAAATGAAACCACCAAAACACCAAAATGTTGTAACTGCGGTTTAAGACGATCGAACGCGCAGAGCACCCGACAATGGGTCGGCAAACAATGCCGACCATCCTAGAGTTCGGGGTGCTGAAAATAAGTTAGATGGAAAGACGAAGACGAACCGGCGAAACGCCCAGATTGAGTGGACGGATCAACTTAAGAATGACGTGCTGGACTGCTACGATGCCAGCATTATCCCTATTCGCGGAGAATTTATGGCGCGTGTGCACACTCTGTGGTGCCAGAAACACCCAGAGCTTCAGCACGTTTTGCATCAGTCTTTGCGAAATCAAGCCGACTACCTCTGGAAAAATGGATATATGTACGCGGAGCGCTTCCCCAACCGCTGCTTGATCAAGTTGCAGACGAAGATGAAGCGACATTAAGACCAACCGCGGAAAGCAGGCACCTTCTGAAAGATGATTGCAATTTCAGCACAAGGAGAAACATCAGCATGCGAGTTCCTTTTAAGCCCCAAGATCTGTCTGAAATGGATGCCTCCCTTCGTGGTGATATCTGGCAAGAGTCCGACCTCTGGACCATCAATTGCTCAGTTTATGGTGCTGCGAGAACTTTGTCTGATTCAAATCGAAGGCTGAAGTCGATGATGGATCAAAAGACCAAAAGCCGCCTGCATCAACTGAACAAGAAAATTGGATGGGCAAGACAGAATGCTTCCCGTGTTCAATGTGCGATTGACTACATAACATCTGGTAGACCGTTCAAGGAATCGGTTCGAAATTTCGCCCAAGAACTAAATATCTTGAATCACACACTAAACAAGTCAAAGCTGCTGATAATCAAGCAGCATATTGTTGACGGCTGTCATCTGACGCAAGAAGGAGAATACAGAAGAGGGAGAGATGGATCAGGGAGAATCAACAGTTTCTAGCTAACCCATCGCGCCTCTTCAGCGATCTCCCTATTTTTGTAAGAAATCTACCCAAGCCCAAGGAGATAGAGACTTTTTGGAGAGAGGCGTACAAGATCTTGAAAACACTAGAGTTGAAATAAGATACTGATTGTATCAAGAATTCCTGATGGAAGAAGTTTACTTTTGCACACCAACATTTAGTCCGCATATTCACCTCCTGTTTGAAGTCGAAGACGCCCATTTCGCAGTGGCTGGTGTTAGGACGCACTATACTTCTACCGAGAGAAAGAAACTTGTCCAACCCAGAGAATTAGAGGCCAATTACTTGTGTGAACACACTGTATAAGATCTTTACAGCTGTTCTAAACAACAGGATTGTTCGACGACTTGAGCCTGTATGGCGAGAGATTTACGAACAACGTGGCTCGAAAAAAGGTGTAGCAGGCTGTCGAGAGAACCTGCTGATTGACAGGTGTGTCTGTAAAGACGCTACAGTACATCAGCCCGTCCTGTCAATGGCCTGGATTGACTACCGGAAAGCTTTCGATTCAACCTCTCATAGACTTATCATCTGTCTGTTGGAAAGCTTGAAGGTACATCCACACATAGTGAGATGCATAGAGAGATTAATGCCTCTTTGGAAAACTAGATTTACCATCTCATCTAGGAATTATCGTCTGACGACGAACAACGTCACCTTCCAGAGGGGCGTCTTTCAAGGGGATAGTATGAGCCCTTTGCTTTTTTGCATCACACTTATGCCTCTATCTCTCGCACTACGAAATTCTCCTGGATACCTCTGTGGCGATACTAATCCGCGAGCATGAGTTCACTCATGTATTTTATATGGATGACCTGAAGATCTACGCCGCTGGTAAAAGCAAACTTCAAACTGCTATAAATATCGTCAAGAACTACACAGGAGAGATTGGGA
>CAKNXH010002259.1:123517-144485 GCA_932178445.1 Andricus quercusramuli | reverse complement strand
GCGGGTTTGAAATTGGGTCAGGAGTAGATAGTAAATTACATAGTAGTAAGGAGGTCGGTTTGGTCATGAACGAAAAATATCGGGCGTGGCTCGGACCCTCCTTAGGATGGGCACGGTGTGCCTGATAAGCTCACTTCACAAAAACTGCCTATAAGATTTATTTTGAACGAATTAAAAATATTGTTACACTCTCAGGAATGTACATGAAGGGAAGAAAAACGAAAACTTCTTCAAAAAACTTGTTCGTCATTCTATTGAACCCAACACCAAAATTATATAAACGCGGCTTCCCTACTTCAATAAGCAGTCCCTTCTTAGGATGCACGCTGTGTGTCTAATACGCTCTTTTCACAAAAATACCTATAAAAGTTATTTTAAGCCAAACAAAAACATTGGCATATCTTCAGGGATGTACTGAAGGGAAGAATAAAACCATTCTTATTAATAAAAGTTGAAAATACTGACCCTGCATAATCGGACGTACTTAAGAGCGGTGAACTGACAGGATCACAGGAGGGGGCACGTGCAAATGGGAATGGTTGATGGATGATTAGGCGACGGGTCTAGATGAGTCAGCGGAAGTTGAGAAAGTAGTATGGTGGATGTGTTCTGGCTACCTGAGAGCGAGAAAGGTCATCTGAAAATGTGTACCCTGTGCCTATCAGATTGGGTGCGCCCGATACAGGGTTGAATGATACAATAAGTACTTGCGATCATAGTGAAAGAATAACTCTGCTTGAAGATATTTTAACGGATAGGTCGGCGTCCACCGTTAGGATACAGTTACAGAAAGAGTGCTTTAATAACAAGGAAAAATTTAGTTTGCTTACACTTAGAAAAGGGCCTATTTATTACAGATACTTGGTTTCAACATAAAATGATCCACATGTACACCTGGTGCATAGGAAATAACCACAGTATAATTGACTTCGTTATAGCGGGCGAAGGACTAAGAGAACTACTAAAGGATATAAGAGTCATGAGGGGCTCTGAATGCAATACTGATCATTACCTTCTACTTTTCAAAATAAAGTTAGGGTGGGGATGAAGAAGCAAGGGAACCAAAAAAAGAACGAAACAAACGCTAATCAAGATAGAAAATTTACATAAACCGGAACTGCGAATACATTTTCAAAGTAAGATAAACGGACGTATAAACAGGGCAACTTGGAAGGCGCTAAGAACCAATAAGGATATAGAGGGTGCGTGGACTTTCTTACGGGATATCATTGTTAAAATTGCGATTGAAGTGTATGGTGCGGCATTGGTAAAAAGAGAGTCTGGTGGTGCGTGATGGAATGATGAAATTCAGGAAGCCCAGGAAGAAAAGAAAAAAGCCTACAACAGAACATTAAACATCACAGGTTTTAGCGATGAGGAGAGAAATAGTCTTAAAAGCGATTGCAGAGACACAAAGAGGAAAGTTAAATGACTAGCCAAAGAGAGTGAAGAGAAAATCAGAACAGAAGAAGAGAACAAAATAGAAAACTGCTTTGAAGGAATTACGAAACTATTATATAAACAGTTGAAGGAAAGTAAAAGTACAGAGTTTGTCAGCATGAGAAACAGCGAAGGTAAAATGTTATATGATATTGACGGGATAGTAGACGCGCTTGAAAAGACTCTTTTGAAGAATTATTAGGAGGTGAAGATATAGGGAAACACAAATGCGACATAGAACATAATGCATTAGAAAACGCCATTGAGAAAGTCTGTGTCACTGAGGTTACTGACATAATTAAGAACTTAAAAAATAGTTGGGAATCTGGTGTACGTAGTATTATCGGTAAAATGCATAAATACGGTGACGAGTACATACCTCACAGGTTGTGCGAATTGACGAATTCATGTATCAGGTTGGGAGAAGCCCCAGACGATTGAAAAAAGAAATTATCATATTAATATACAAAAGTAAGGGAGATGAAAGCAACTGAAATAATTACAGAGGTATCAGCTTATTGAGTACCGTAAGCAAAACATACTCAAAACTACTCAATCGTAAGGTGATGAAAATAACAGAAGAAAATATATGGGAAGTCCAAAGTGGATTTATGCCAGGAAGATCATGTACAGATCAAATATTTAGCTTAGGACAGAACACAGTGAAAATGTTGAGAGTAGGAAATTAGGCTTTCTGTGCATTTGTCGACCTAGAAAAAGCATTTGAACAGGTGAATAAAAGGACACTTTGAGAAGTCCTTAAAGACTATAGAGTAAATTTAAGGCTCCTACACGCAATAAAAACAATATATACAGGTAGTAAAGCGAGTGTAAGGGTAAAGGGGAAACTGAGTGATTGGTTCGATATTATGCAAGGCATGAAAAAGAAGGATGCGTTATGGCCGCGTGGTTATTTATCATATTCATAAGTGTCTAAGAACTGCCATCTTCGACGAAGAAGGCGTACATCTCGAGACAGTGAGGGCCACAAAATTAATGTAAACAAAACAATAATCATGGTGTTTGAAGAAAAAGATGAGGAAACAATGTGCAACATTGCCCTAATTGATGAGAGATTAGAACAAGTTGACAAGTACGTATATCTGGGTAGCCTATTCACTAGTGACGCAAAGATAGATAGGGAGTTAGATAGGCGCATAAATGAGATTA
This sequence comes from Andricus quercusramuli, assembly GCA_932178445.1. Classification (NCBI taxonomy): domain Eukaryota; kingdom Metazoa; phylum Arthropoda; class Insecta; order Hymenoptera; family Cynipidae; genus Andricus; species Andricus quercusramuli. The sequence goes on along the minus strand of CAKNXH010002259.1, from coordinate 141,875 downwards.
AAGAGGTTATCAATAGAGCAAGATCCATTATTGAAAGTAAAAACATATTAAAAAAAGCTAAAGTGACAATACATAGTTCTATATTTATACCGAATATGCTATACGTTAGCGAGACATGGACCTGTCAAGAAAAGGATAAGAGTAAAATTGACGCGATTTACATGAAACCTCTGTGCAAAATATGCGGGAAGACACTGGTGGAAAAAGTGAGAAACGAGATAATTCTCAGAGAATGTGGTAAAGATGAGACACTAGTTGACCTATGGAAAAGAAATCAATTAAGATGGTTCGGACATGTTGAAAGAATGGAAGATGAACGAGTGACGAAACAAGTGTATAAAGGTAAAGTGAATGGCATGGACGTAAAGGAAGCTAGAGATGTATGCCAGGACAGAAAAGTGTGGCGACAAATAGTTCATAAAAAGAGTGATAGTAGCGTGAATGCCACCTAAAACAAACGACCTTGGACACTAATGGGACCACGTGAGGAACCTCACATAAGAACCTTGTGAGGCTCTTCACTTGGGGTGATCGCTAGAGAGATTGATCAGAAACCTGGGTCGAAGCAGTGTTGCGGAACGAACGTGTCACTTGAATAAATAATACGAGAATTCTAGATCAATCTAAACAATCTATACTCCCTACCTCACATTACTCCTTCTCTCACCGACGACTCACGCCTGTCCCGAAAGGGAAATGGCTTAATGGTATAATTATAATAACACACCCACACACACAAAAATATTTTTCTGCCCTGTGGGTTAGGACATGTTTATTATATGCTTTTGGGGTCTTAATTCATAATTTTCAAAAGTTATGTGGTTATTAGAATTTTAGGTTATTGAGTAAAGAGGTTATGGGGTCAAGGGATGGAGGGGTCGAATGGTTATGGGGTTAAGAGATTATAAAGTTCAATATATTAGGGATAACAAGCTAATTAGGCTTAAATTATAACACTCCAAAAACATAAAATAAACATGGTCTGAGCCCTCAGACCAGAAAGAGAATTTTTGGTGTGGCTATTTCATTAAAAAAATTGCTCTTCTGTAGTGTACTGTACGTATTAAACATTCCTAAGACATTTTAGCCAGCGAAACTTGAAATTTTCAGAATACCGTAAGTGGTAGACTTAGAAATTTTGGTTTGTCCGTCACTTAGTAAAGTAGGTAGAAGCAATCAGTTCAAAAAAGATAGATAATTATGATAAGGACCACCCTATTTTACAGTTCAGAATTTAATAAGCAATTCCAAGGACAAATCCTTTCCATTGTCGTGCAACTTCATATCAAATATAATGTAATTAAATTTAGTTTTCATTGACACTCTTCATACTCGATTATTATGAAGATAAAGGATGTTTGAAAAAAAGAAAAATTATTTTTGCCAATACTTCTGTTCTTACAAGAGCAAAAAATATTACTTACAACTTTGTCATGCAGCATAGATATTCTGCAATCGAGAGTAACGTTTGCCCCGGCTTGAACAGTGATGTTTTTACTCTCTCCCTCGAAATGGGGACCCCAGCGATGATCATGATAGTGCTGGTGTTTGTTGAGTGTGTTATGAGAGTCAAATATATAATTCAACATTGGTGAGTCCGTCGGCATTGATTTTTTCAGTGCGTTTGTGCCTTTGGTCAAGACTTGTTCAGTCGTTGATGACAAATCTGCAACAAGGAAGGCAAAAATTATTAAATTAACTTTAGAATATTTATACGAAAATAGAATACTGTGTTACGACTCAGCAAACCACGTCTTTACGTCCGAGGCTGATGTTTGCGCGAATAGCCAAGACTGCAAACAGCGGGCAAGGTCGTCAAAGGTTTGCTGCGGAGTGACACACGATATTTTATGCAAAACCGATATGGTTTCCGTATGCGAGAGGGTGTCGAGTGTGAAGCTCTAATAGTGGGGACGGGGTCCGGGCGGAGCCTCACCCCCTGTAAGGAAAATACAATAAACAATCATTTTGAATAACTTAGTTGCTGCGTGTTAACGGCCGGCATGCTCTGTACAACTGTATTGTACAGTCTACAAACATCTGAGGAGCTTACTTTCAAAAGAGCATAAATCCACTTTTCAAAATTTTTTGTTTTTTTTTGCATTAATCATATCTTTAGGATAAGCCCTATCAACCTTTGTATCAGTTTCCTCCAAAAATGCTTTCTATCCCATATTAAAAGTGAGTTAAACATTTGCTTTGCCACCAAAAGAGCATGCATCCAGTCTCTGGATAACGAGATAATGAGATAACGAGATAATAAGAATGCAAACTTCTGGTAATTTGGTACGTGGCCTAGGACCAAAACAATGTAGGAACCCAGAAAACCCAATTCTTTTATAAATGCTGTAAAAAGTTTTCTCGATTTCTCAACAAAGACCATAACTGGATATATGCCCTTTTGAAAGTAAGCTCCTCATCTGTCATATGTACCGCGCATGCGTCAGAAGAGAGAGCCAGGAGTGTCGCCGCTTGGACCAGTAGCGCATGCGCGCACCCCGTAAAAGTATACTTTTACGGCCGTGGCCGGCGAAATACCCCCTCCGACAAACAAGAACTTCGCGTCCCATAAACACGCACTGAAAGGTATCAAAACCGTCCGATTTTGCATAAAAGCAATTGTATGAAATATTTATGGCTCGGTAGTTTGAGTGAAAATGCAATGGGACAGTCTGAGAAAAATCAGGATTTTTAGTGGAAATCAATAACTTTCAAGAGAATGGATTTCACGTCAAAGTTATTACAATTTTTGTTCATAAAAAGTAATATTATATGATGAATCAATTTGTTCTCATAATTGTTTCGTTGCTAGAAAGTGTATATTGGTATGCTAAAAAATGCATGGTATACTCATCGCTTCACATTATTATTCCCTTCTAGCAGAATCTAGCGTGAGAGGTGAAACAAGAAGAAAAGATCGGAGTAGAAGTTCACGTAGCCGGAAGGATGGACACAATTTCTTACGAAGACGAGCATCGCAACATTGTTGTGAAGGGCTTTCCGACTATTGTGGTCACCGACAATATCGCTATACAATACTTTCTTGTTTTCTGAAGCGGTGCTTTCTATTTTCTCGCATCGCCTAATACGAATGAAATATCGCTGTTGTGGTAAGAAACGAGAGAAAAGAAATGATGTCGGAATAAGAAAGTGAGTGATACTTTATTTTCTTATATTGTAAGAGATTGTCCACTAGGGTGGCTCAAAAACACTTTTTTCTAGAGGGCAACGATCACCACCATTCTGTCCAAAATCCAAAAAAAGAAAAACCCTAATGTTTTTATTTTTTTTTTTGTTATTTTTTTTCATTTTAACTGCTGCCGATTTTGACTTGAAGCTTCCCATGTAAAATACATGAAGAAAAATCACTTTTTTCAGTTTCTGAAATCATTTTTAAGGTTTGAAAAATGTGACGGGAAAGTATAGAGGCTTGTACAGAATTATCCAGTACTGTATTCTCATCTTTTTTTTACCTCAAATTATTCATATTGGTCTAGTGGAATATTTATCAACATTGCTTAATTCATTTTCAATTATTTAAACAAATTGAATTTGTTTAAATGATTTCTTTTGCAATTTTTTGTTATCAAAGTATATTATCATTTCTTCAATGGAATGTTTATCAACATTTGTTAATGAATTTGCAAAGTTTCAAACAAATTCCATTTATTCGAATAATTTTTCTTAAACATTTTTTTTTAAGAAATAAGGGTTTTTTGTCTAAAAATTCGTTGAACTGGCAGTTTATTATCTTCAGTAACATAAATGGATTACAAAATATTTTCCAATTCTATAAAAATAAATTATCATTGATTTTCAACAACATTTAATTTGCTTAAACAATCATTTTTCCACAAAATTTTCATATTTCGTTTCATTGTTTTCACAATTAGGTCTTAATTCTTAACAGGAACATATAATACTTGAATTAGTTTTGAAACGTATTCGAAAAATACTTCTCCTAACAGACATCATCGACACTTTCGAGTATATCTATGGGCTTATCATTAGCAGAACTCCTTGCATCTGTATATAATTTTATACCTGTCCTCCCCGTTTACGAACGGAACTTTTCATTTTATTTTGAATTTTTTTAATATCATTTGCTTAAAGAGTATAGGAAAAAGTTTCCAGATAGCAAGAAAACAACATTATATCGCGACACAGTGATATACAATATAGATTAAGATTACATAAGAAAAAAGCGAACAACTTGAATTTATGGAAACAAGGAAGGGTTTGTTCAATGATAAAGGTGAAATGTAAATGCGAAAATTCATTATTATACAACCTTGATTGTTAGTTGAATATAAATAATAATTTATTATTTTAACAATTGAGAAATCTTTGAAAATAAATGTATGTCACTTAACGTTGATAAACTGCCAGTTCATCGAATTTTTGGAAATAACATTTTTTAGACAAATGAAATTCGTGTAAATATTAAAAAATTAATTGATCAATGTTGTTGAATGTTCCACTAGACCAGCAATAATGATTTACATGAAGAAAAAGAATTAAAAAAATAAATTATTAACACAAATTCCAATTGTTCAAATAATCGAAAATTAATAAATTATTGTTTTATAAAATAATATATGTAGATGGAAGAGACATTGACATACTTCAGACCAAAAAAGTAGATGAAGATGTTTAAAGAAAACATTTATTTCATCCGCCAACGTTTCGAAAACGTGTGTCGTTTTCCTCTTCGGGACGTAGAAATTAATTTTCAAAGTTCGTCATCATGTCATTAAAATATTTTTAGAATCCTCTTCCTCAACATTATCACTATAATTAAAAAAAGACTATTAGTTATTATAAATATCAATTGAATAGAGAAACAATTTTTAGGTTAGAAATTTTAAAAATTGAAAACTTACGTTTTGGAGCATCATTTTATACGTGAAATTTTGTTTAATTCTTGTAATAACTTGAAATTCGTTCAATAAAACTTATCAATGTGTATCGATTTGTTGGAGAAATAGGAGAACCCATAGGTGTTCCAAATATTAATAAATTCTATATTAGCTCTGTGAAATGATTTATCTGATAATTTTAAAGCTGTATCAATAAGATTTTTTACTATCAAAATTTTATGTTGTACGTTAAATCGTTTTTTTACGTTTTAAATCAATTTAATTCTTATCATCCAAGGCTTAAATTTACACATGAAATTGAAAGCAATAATTCTATTTCGTTTTTAAATATTAAAATTATAAAAACTGATACAGGTAATATCTTCACTGACTGGTTTCGTAAAAATACTTATTCCGGTAGATATTTAAATTTTCTATCTAACCATCCAATACAACATAAAATTTTGATAGTAAAAAATCTTATTGATACAGCTTTAAAATTATCAGATAAATCATTTCACAGTGCTAATATAGAATTTATTAATATTTGGAACACCTATGGGTTCTCCTATTTCTCCAACATTAGCTGATTTTAGTCCAAGAGCTGGTGAAATTTTTTCCGGCTGATTTTTAAATGGCTGAAAAAATTATATAATATAGCCTCGGACGGGTACAATATCTAATCGAGTGACTGCCATCTCGAATCCGTTGCGTTTGTTGATAAAAAAATTGTTTATAGTGTTTTTATGCATAAAGAACCGACCAATCGCGTTATGCATGAAAATTTGTTAACATATAGTAAAAACATTGCTAAAAACGATTTCGAGTGACTGCCACTCGAAATCCGTTGTTAAGTCGTGACTGTGGTGAACTTGAATTTGACCTTGAGTTTGACCTTGAAGGTCATTTCAAGGTCAACTTTGTTTTTTTGAATGGGAACCCATATTTTTGACAACGGAAATCGAAAGAGCGGGAAATTTTACGTCTAAAAATGTATTTAGGTCATGGGTCAAGGGTGACCTTGAACTCCAGCTGAAGGTTATTAGGCGCAGTTATTAGGCTCAGGCGTTTATGGAAACCGTCGAGGTCATTATTGGAGGAACATTTAACTAGGATTTCAGTAGTGAACTTTAATTTGACCTTGAGCTTGACCTTCCAGGTGATGTTCAAGGTCGTCCTTGACCTATAACCTGAGTACATGTTTGGATGAAAAATTTCCTGCTCTTTAATTGCCGTTGTCAAAAGTAGGGTTTCCCAATTTAAAAAAACAAAGTTGGCGTTGAAATAACCTTGGAGGTTAAGCTCAAGGTCAATCTCAAGGTCACCACTGGATTCCTCGTTAAAAGTTACGGATAAAGTTCCGAATAGCTGAATTCTCCCATTTTTTTCAAACTCCGTGTACTTATGTATTTTGACTCGCTGATTACGAATATGATGGTGAAAATTTGCGACAAGGCGACTTCCATGGTGAAACCATAAAAAAACCCATAAAAATCATGTTTTTCCGTTTATCTAAGCCAATACGCGAAATTTCGCAAAATCTTTAAACAGAAGCTATAAATCTCATCAAGATACACATTTTTTATCTGAAACATTTTTTTTACGAGTTATAGTTTTCGAGAAAATTAGTGATACATCTGCTGAAATGTAACAGATTTCAGTGCAATAAGCCCCAACATTATTTCTGTAACCAGTCACAGAGGGGCCTTTCCACTCCCCACGAGACGTTGGAAAGGGGTAGGGGTTCGATCAACATTATTTCTGTAACCAGTCACAGGGGTGCCTTTACGCCCCCCATGAGACCTTGGAAAGGGGTAGGGGTTTGACCAACATTATTTCTGTAGCCAGTCACAGGGGTGCCTTTCCGCCCCCCACGGGACATTGGATGGGGGAAAGGTTTTGGCCAACATTATTTCTGTGACAAATGACAGGGGTGCCATCTGCTCCCACGAGACGTTGGAAACGTTGCAGACGGTAGTTGCTGCCATTACTTAAGGTCTCTCGTCGCCACTTAGGGCCTGTCGCCATGGTAATGAACAGTAAGGAAAGAGCTGACGGTTAGATGTATCACTAATTTCCGCAAAAAATATCATTCGTAGATAAAAATGTTTTGAACAAAAAATGTATAACTTGATGAGATCTACAACTTTTGTTTGGAATATTTGGCGATATTGTGCGTGTTGGCTTAAATAAACGCAAAAGTCCATGATTTTCATGGGTTTTCCATGAAAATCGATGTATCACTAATTTTCTCGAAAATTATCACTCGCAGAAAAAAATATTTGCAACAAAAGATGTGTACCTCGATGAGATCTATATTTTTCGTTTGAACAATTTTGTTAAATTTTTCGTAATGGCTGAAATAAACTGAAAAAAACATTATTTTATGGTTTTTTTTTTGTGGTTTCACCATGAAAATCACCTTGTCGCAAATTTTCACTATAATACTCGTAATCAGCGAGTCAAAATACATAAGTATACGGATTTTCAAGAAAATCGGAGAATTCAGGTATTCGGAACTGCACCCAAAGTTACTCCAAGAATGATCTCGACATTTTTCGTAAAAACCTGAGCCGCAGCAGTACAGGTTGGACCCGCCCCATACCTGAGTCAAGCCTAATAACCTTCAGCTGGAGTTCAAGGTGACCCTTGACCTAAGTACATTTTTCATCGTAAAATTTTCCGCTTTTCGATTGCCGTTGTCAAAAATATGGGTTCCCATTTAAAAAAACAAAGTTGACCTTGAAATGACCTTGAAGGTCAAACTCAAGGTCAAATTCAAGTTCACCACTGGATTCCTCGTTGAAAGCTACTTCAAGAATGACCTTGACATTTTTGAGAAATACAGCGCAAACAGAGCGATGCAGCACGGGCCGGACGATGCGGCGCGGACTTTGGGGGCTGGCAGTCAGTAGAAAACAACGGCTTTGACATGGCAGTCACTCGGGAATATTTTTCTTATGCCTTCAATTAAATTATTTTTTTTTTGTTCGTGCATTTTAAAATCAGCCGAATTTTCAATAAGATTTTTCGCAATTTTTGATTGGCAGTCACGACTTAACAACGGATTTCGAGTGGCAGTCACTCGAAATCGTTTTTAGCAATGTTTTTACTATATGGGGTAAAATTTCCCAAGTGTACCCGCCTAAAATTTTGTTGTCGCCTATCTTATTCAAACTCCGCCAGATTGTAGTGCTAGTAGAGCTCTTTAAATTGTGTAAAGGGGGCGCACCTAGTATAACGGGTTGTCAAGATACAGGGGCCCGAATTTTCGACGATTCACCCCGACTGCTAATCTTCAATTGTGCATAACTCCCGTTAAAGTTATCCAATTTAACTTTTTTATGAGGGTTTTGGAAAGGTATTTTAACAAGGTTTACAACAAAAATAACCATTGAACGATAAAAAAATTATTTCACCTTGATTTTTCATTTTAAAAAACATTTTTGTGATTTTCTCCCAATGCGGCATTTTTGATATTTTTTTAATTAGGTTAGAAAAAAAGCTTGATTTTTTCTTTTGAAAAACCCCCCAGAACGCAAATGGGATGGAAAGTATTGGTTGAGTTGTAGAAGGTCATAAGAGCGCGGGTGCCCCGCGTCAACGAGTCACGGCGCTACCAGGCGTGCTGTAGTGACTCAGTTGTTCTAATAATTGATAAAAATGATTTTTCAGTTAACATATAACGAATACTTCATTTTATTCTGACTTTTTGATAGTTTCAGAACGATTATGATATCTCGTGGCCACGAAAACAATAGATTTTATCTCAAATTATAATTTTCACCTGATTCGCATTTGTTTTGTATCTGTAGTCATAGTAAACAAATGAAAATTGAACTCTTTGACATCTGCAGCTAACACCATACGTATCATTCACTCCGAAAACGGTTGCTCTCGCTTCGCTGAATCGTAGATTTGTGGCATTCATACCTTATTTTAGACTTCTTCAGTAATTGTACTGGTCCTTTTTTATACTTACAACTATAGTTGTAGTTTGATTTTGTGCAGCAGGTAAAAAAATATTTCATTGATCAGTACTTTTTGACAATGAAGAGACGGAGGAGCTTCGGTCATCGTTGTTGTAATCCTTTTCAAAAGGATAATCATAAGCTCACATCTGATCTAAGACCGATTTCTTTAAAACTTCGAGAAAAGTACCCTAGCATATCAACCGATTCTAAAGTATGTGGATCGTGCAGAAAAGAGATGTATGAATTTTCCCTATTTTCTCCTTCGTTTAATGAAGTAGATCCCATGATTGAAGATGAATTTGCCCTCATTTCCAACAACAATGCATCCCTTTTTGAAAGCGACATATTATCTGGAATTGAAAATGAGGTATTATTTGAAAGAGATTTTCCTGTAAATGATGAAGCATTTCCCTCTCCGTCAACATCAAAAACTAAGAGATTTACAAATTATTGTAGCAATGAAGAGCATGAGTCGGCAATGGAGATTCTTCAAGAAATCAAAGGAAAATTTAAAAACTCTTCCAGTAATTCGGAAAAAGTTTTACTTTTGACACTGGCACCAAAGTCTTGGGGTCGCAGGAGATTAGTTAAAGAATTCGGGGCTTCTGAACGCCAAGCTCGAAAAGCGAAACAACTGGTAGCAGAAAATGGTATTTTGACATCTCCCAATCCAAAAAAAAGGTAGAGCTTTAGCCCATGAAACAGAGATTTTGGTTAAAGATTTTTACCTTGATGACGAAAATAGTCGTATGATGCCCGGAAAAAAAGATTTCGTCTCAATTGAAAAAGATGATGGCTCCCGCGAGCATATTCGAAAAAAGTTGATTCTGTGAAATCTTTCGGAATTATACAGCAATTTTAAAAATCAGTACCCCGAAATTGAAGTAAGTTTTTCAAAATTCTCACAACTCAGACCTCGTCAATGCGTACTCGCTGGAGCTAGTGGAACTCATAATGTTTGTGTGTGTGTCCACCACGAAAACGTTAACCTAATGCTTGCTGCTGTGAAAATAAAAGAAATAACCCGTGATACTGAGTCCCCTATTGTAACACATCATGACGCTATCAAAAAAAATCATATGTAGTAGTCCTAGTCCAGAATGCTACCTTGATGAATGTCAATCATGTCCCAGTACAGATGCTCTTGAAGATTTTTTGAAATCGGTTTTTGCAGATCATTCCATTGATAGAATAGAATATCAATGTTGGCAACAAACTGATAGAAGCACATTGCGTACTGAGGTCACTGATGCAGAAGATTTTGCAGAAGAACTTGTCGAGCGTCTATTTAAATTGAAGTCTCATTCTTTCATAGCTAAGCAGCAGTCTTCCTTTTTTAAACATCTAAAGAATAGCTTGAAAGAAGGAGAATTTCTCATTCTATGCGATTTTGCTGAAAACTATGCATTCGTAGCGCAAAATGCCGCACAGTCGTTTCATTGGAACAATGATCAGGTCACGATTTTTACAACTGTCATCTATTACAAAGAGGGTAATGAATTAAAACATCGCAGTCTAGCTCTCTTATCCGACAACCTAAATCACGACACAATATCTGTTTACGAATTTCAGAAAGTTATAGCCAAATACCTAAAAGAAAATTTCAAACCGAAAAAAATTATTTACTTCACCAATGGTGCAGCACAACATTTTAAAAATAAGTACAATTTTGCAATTCTGCTGTGTCATGAAGCAGACTGCGGTATTTAGGCGGAATGGCACTTTCACGCGACTGCACATGGAAAAGGACCATGTGATGGAATTGGGGGCAATTTGAAAAGACTCGCCGCACGTGCAAGTCTCCAGGCGTCGTCTCAGAATCAGATTTTGACTGCTGATGCTCTATATCAATGGGCTAAAAAAAACTTGCCTGAAACGGTAGTATTTTTCATCTCCAAAGAAAATCATGCCGCCGCTGCTGAAAACCTTAAAACTCGATTCGACTCTGCAAAGACTGTGCCGGGTACACAAAAATACCATTCCTTTGTACCCTCTTCAGAGTCGACTCTCATTTTGAAGAAGTATTCGTCATCTCCACAGTATGACATTTTCCCGAAGAGAAAAATCGCAAAGAGATCGCGAAGAGAAGAGCAAAGTGAACGTTAAGCTGAATCAAAAATCACTTTTTAAGTAACACAGTGAGAGGCAAGGGGACTCATACCAAAAAGCACCCCAAAACGTGAGAGGCGAGGGGACTCACATAAAAAAGCACCCCAAAACGTGAGAGGCAAGGGGACTCACACCAAAAAGCACCCTAAAACGTGAGAGGCAAGGGGACTCACATAAAAAAGCACCCCAAACGTGAGAGGCAAGGGGACTCACATAAAAAAGCACCCCGAAATGTGAAAGGCAAGGAGACTCACGTCAAAAATTGTTAAAGGCAAAGAGATTAACACCAAAAAAACTCATCAAAACGTGGGAAGCAAGACGACTCATTAAAAATAATTTCAAAATGTAACAGATAAGCAGAACCATCCACCAAAATCGTTAATGATTTTATTATTAACTATCGTTTTCCTACAATGGAACCATTTGAAAATTTTAAGTAAGAAAATATGCAAATCGTTCTCCAGCTACATGAAAGTAAGGATAAAATGAAATATTTGTTATATGTTAATTGAAAAATCATTTTTATCAATTATTAGAACAACTGAGTCACTACAGCACTCCTAGTAGCGCCGTGGCTCGTTGACGCGGGGCACCCGCGCTCTTATGACCTTCTACAACTCAACCAATACTTCCCATCCCATTTTCGTTCTGGGGGGTTTTTCAAGAGAAAAAATCAAGCTTTTTTTCTAGCCTAATTAAAAAAATATCAAAAATGCCGCATTGGGAGAAAATCACAAAAATGTTTTTTAAAATAAAAAATCAAGGTGAAATAATTTTTTTATTGTTCAATGGTTATCTTTGTTGTAAACCCTGTTAAAATACCTTTACAAAACCCTCATAAAAAAGTTAAATTGGATAACTTTAACGGGAGTTATGCACAATTGAAGATTAGCAGTCGGGGTGAATCGTCGAAAATTCGGGCCCCTGTATCTTGACAACCCGTTATACTAGGTGCGCCCCCTTTACAAAATTTAAAGAGCTCTACTAGCACTACAATCTGGCGGAGTTTGAATAAGATAGGCGACAACAAAATTTTAGGCGGGGACACTTGGGAAATTTTACCCCATATGTTAACAAATTGTCATGCATAACGCGATTGGTTGGTTCTTTATTTATAAAAACACTACAAACAATTTTTTTATTAACAAATGCAACGGATTCGAGCTGGCAGTCACTCGATTTCATATTGTACCCATCCGAGGCTATATTATATATTTTTTTCAGCCATTTAAAAATCAGCCGGAAAAAATTTCACCAGCTCTTGGACTATTTAGTTATGCAAGATTTAGAATCAAATGAAATAAAAAATTTAAATTTTCCTTTACACACATATTTTAGATATGTTGATGATACATTCATTATATTACCTGAAGATAAACTTACTTACGTTTTAAATCAATTTAATTCTTATCATCCAAGGCTTAAATTTACACATGAAATTGAAAGCAATAATTCTATTTCGTTTTTAAATATTAAAATTATAAAAACTGATACAGGTAATATCATCACTGACTGGTTTCGTAAAAATACTTATTCCGGTAGATATTTAAATTTTCTTTCTAACCATCCAATACAACATAAAGTTTTGATAGTAAAAAATCTTATTGATACAGCTTTAAAATTATCAGATAAATCATTTCACAGTGCTAATATAGAATTTATTAAAAAAACGTTATATTTAAATAATTATCCTACAGAATTTGTTCAATTACATATTAATAATAAAGTTGAAACAATTACAGATTCATTATCCAACCAAAATAATATAAAAATAGTTAGAAATTCAAACTTTAAACCAATAGTATCAATTTCTTATCATGGTAAGTTATCTTTTGAAATTAAAAGAATTTTAAATGATTTTAATATTACAACAAATTTTAGAATTGACTCTAAACTTGATAAATTCATAAAATTAGGAAAAGATTTATTAGACAATATGCAACTTACTGATGTAGTATATAAAATTCAATGTTTGAATTGTAAAAAATGTTATGTGGGTCAAACTAGTAGATTACTGGCTACAAGAATAAAAGAACATCATGATAATTCTAGACAAAATCCTAATAACCATAAAGTCATAGCAAAACATCAGGTTGAAACTGGACATTTGATTGATTGGGATATTGTTATTGTTTTACATCATGAACCTAATGATTTTAAAAGATTAATAGCAATAATACATGTAGATGGCAAAAAGAAACTGACATACTTCAGACCAAAAGTAGATTTTGATGTTATAAATCCTTTATTTCTGCCAACGTTTCGAAAACTTTGTCGTTTTCCTCTTCATGACGTTAAATTTCCAAATTCGTCAAATATTCGTCAATTACTTATAAAAAAAATCATCTTCCTCCTCACATCTTTTTAAGGAGCTTCATGTTTGGTAAGAAATTTTGTTTAAATTTTGAAAAATTTAAATTTATTTACAAAAATTGATAAATTGATACTGTTAAAAATATTTTAATAATAAAATTGACTTAGTTAAGTATTATTATAAGTAGTATAAGACTTAGTTTGTATTATTTATATAAACTTATTTTACTCAGACAAACAACATCGCTTTAACACCATTTCTAATCTAACTAAGATTAATAGCAGAAATGTTTTTTATAAAGAAAAAAAGCAATAATTGTTTGAATATAATTTCAGATCTAAATCATTATAGTCCAATATATAATATAATTTTGGATTCTCTAATTTCAAAATTGAAATTCTTTTAAAATTCTAAATTGATAAATTTTATTTTTTTTATTATCACATTATATGTTTATACAATCAACTAATTAGTAATAGTAATAATTTAAATTTCAAAATAATGTTTAATTTGTTAAAATTTAGAAATCTTTCAAATGTCAATATTGTCATTAGATTTACGTAGAAACTATAGTACCTTATGTTCTAAATTCGTTGATACGTCATTGCTAATTTCTATCCTTGTTAAGAATTCTCTTTCTCACTTTCTCAATTTACTCTTGACAAAAATGGAGCGAAAAAGTTGAAGAGTCTTTGACTCTTCAATCATTTTAACTAAATTACTAAAAAAAATTCAAAAAAGTACAAATTGATAAGTTTTATTGAACGAATTTAAAGTTATTACAAGAATTAAACACAATTTCAAGTATAAAATGAAGCTCCAAAAGGTAAATTTTCAATTTTTAAAATTTCCAACCTGAAAATTTTTTCTCTATTCAATTGATATTTATAAAAACTAATAGTCTTTTTTATAATTATAGTGATAATGTTGAGGAAGAGCATTCTAAAAATATTTTAATAACATGATGACGAACTTTGAAAATTAATTTCTACGTCCTGAAGAGGAAAACGACACACGTTTTCGAAACGTTGGCGGATGAAATAAATGTTTTTTTTAAACATCTACATCTACTTTTTTGGTCTGAAGTATGTCAATGTCTTTTCCATCTACATATATTATTTTATAAAATTATATTACTCAGACAAACAACATCATTTTAACACCATTACTAATGTAACTAAAATTATTGTTAATAAATATTCCACTAAACTAATAGTAATAATTTTCAGGGAGAAAGCGAATTTTCGGAAGACAATTATTTAAACAAATTCCATTTGTTCAAATATTCAAAAATTGATAAATTATTGTTAATAAATACATTACATTACATTACATACATACATTACATGTGTTTAAATAATTGGAAATTATTTTAGCAATGTTTAAGCAGCAGTTAAAATAAAAAAACGAAAAAAAAAACTAGGAATTTTCTTTTTTCGGATTTGTAACAAAATGGGGGGATCGTTGCCCTCTAACATGAAAAAAAATGTTGTCATGCATTTTTCAGTCACCCTATTGTTCACTATTCGGAAGCAGATTTGAAACGCAGTAGGATATTCGCTGTTGGATGATTTGTTGATTTCACAAAAAGTATAAAATTGCTGAGTTTTACACAGCATCAAAATCTCCTCGATGTATTCGATTGCGTGAGGTCAAAGAAAGTTTTATTGCACAATTAAATTGTAGATTTTTAGATTTTTAGGATTTCAGAACATGCTAGAGTATAATTTGGGATGTCTCTTTTTTCAAATTCGAAATTTATTTGCTCCCACCCACAGATTTCCTTTCAAAGGCCAACAAATGATACGTTACGAATTTCCAATAAACCTATTAGTATCTTACCCCTTTCGCACATCACTTCAAATGTTTAATTATATTTGCATGGGAAAAAATGCTCAAAAATAAAAAATTGAAATAGCTTTGTAAGTTTTCGTCGAAATATTTTGTCGATTAAGAACCGATACCTTTGTCTAAAGCCTAAACATACATTAGTAACGATTTGGTAGACCCCCCTAACCAATATTAGAAATTATTCTTCGGTGGTGTGAACTTACAAAAACCCACTCCCACCCACAAAATACCTACAAACAACTCTTGAATAGATAGGCAGAGGGCGTTCTAGTCACAGATTCCTTTATCGACACAGTTACCGACATTTCGAAGTTTTCATTTACGCAGTACCATGGTAAATTCAAACTTCTGGAATGGTATGCAAGGATGTTATCTGTGTATTTGTGTTAGAAAGAAGTCATACATTTTTATATTTTCACTCAAAATAGGGGGAAAATAATGTGAATGTTTGAAAAAGGGTTCATGTCCGTGCTGAATAATAAAATAATGTTTAGAAGAATTGTATGAATCAGAACATGGGAAATGTATCAAAGTCTCATCTGGGCACGGAAATGTCAAAAATTGTCACAACATTCATTTAAAATTTTTGTTTGTCAAAATTTTTAAATTCTCATCCTAATGAGAAGGTATTAGTTTTATGTAAAATTTTGTCGGTTTTCATCGAATCTCCACGTTTCGAAACCTCCCTGAGACAGAAAAAACGATTTTCGCGAAGGTGTCTATCTGCCTGCATGTATGTATGTATTTATGTATGTATGCATGTATGTCTGTCTGTATCCTATAGGCACAATCACATTCGAAAGACTAATCTGATTGGATTGAGCTTTGGCAAACGTTTTGTAGGCATAAAAAGAAAGGACGAATTCGTTAGCCAACTATTCTGGAGGAAAATTCAAAAAGCTAGAGCATTTAAAAATTTTTGAGACCATTCATTTTCAATACTTGCAAATTTCATGTATGGCTATTCATAGAACTTGAAAGTGAGAACAATTTTTTCTCACAACTTTTTTTTCAAAAATAAAATTATCGGAGTTATAGAGTTATATGGCCAACGGCCATACCACACTGAAAAAACCAGTTCTCGTTAGATCACTGAAGTTGAGCAGTGTTTGGCGCGGTTAGTACTTGGATGGGTGACCGTTCGGGAATAAGCGTGATGTTGGCGTGTCGTGGGTGTGGTGAGCCCACACTTGTAGTTATTTACTACAAGAAACTATCCACCTAGAAACACTACCCGAATCGGGTAGTTATTTTTCAAAAGCCCTACAAGATTATCATGACAACTTTTCGAATTTTGTTAAAAAGTCAAAAATTCAAGTTTTCACCCCACAAAACATGATGAAAAATTCAATTTTTCGGTCAAACTATGCAAACTGCAAAGAAAAAATCAAGAGATATTATGCAGCCAAAGAAGATCTACAATTTCGTTATGAATCACTTTTCAATTTGACACATAGTTTTTGTTTTAGTCTTCGAAAACATTAAAAATGAAAAAGTAAACATTTTTAAACAAACAACACAAGCTACAAAAAAATTAATGAACAAAAGTTGCTCACTAAAAAAGGAGCAACAAATTTGTAATTCATTATTTTTTGATAAGACGCGTAGTAGTTTTTGTTTCAATATTGAGAAAATACATGAGAAATAAGAAAATGAAATTTTTTGACAAAAAGACACAAGCTACAATAAAGTGCTTCAATAACAAAATTCTATTCGAAGTGGATCTAAAAAATTTTTTTTAAATTTTTTTTCTCACGAGACACGTGGTGAGAATATGTTCGTTAAAGCCAAAAGAGCGTCAACGAAAGAGAATTCACATTCACAAAACTTCAGTTGTCCATGGTAATTTGAATTTGAGTTTTGAAAGTCCTATGTGAGAATGAGGGGGATGTACAATGACCAGTGCATGTCGTGAGTCAAGTACGCTATCGAGCGCGAGATTCAACGGTTGCGCGCCATAGGCGCGCTATAAGAATGTGGTTTTTTTTACATAATTCGAAGGATTTGAGACATTATTCGCCCAATTTTTACAATCTGCTTATAAATTATGTATTATTTGCTGCTCCTTAATAAAAAAATTACGTTGAACTCATTCACATTCGACATCAAACATCATGAAACAATGTGAAATATGTCGGTTTATTTTTTCATTTATTACACAAAATATGCGTTTTTTATGCATTTTGCAGATGAATGTTTGCAATAACAATAATAACAATCTGAATTACAAATACATTTTATATTGAACCGATGGTTTCATCGGGAAATGCATATAAAATACCTTTTTGAATTAAAATAAATTAAAATTTTAAATATTTGAAGCTTTTTCGGGTTTCAATGGTGTGCGAAACTATAAATGCTTCCAACGTTTCGTGAACATTGCAGTTCAATTCTTCAGGGCTGACCTGAAACTGAAGTTTTAGCTTATGTTGTTCTTATATATGTATTATCTAAGATGCCTGTGATTGGCCAGAGCGCTCCATGGTGGGAACTGGTCGAACTTGATTAGCCAATCATGTCTTCTTTTAAAACCCCGGAAGGACGGAAAGCCAAATGAGTTTGGTATTATATCCATTGTCCCTATTGATGTTATTAGATTGACCAATCAAGTTCGACGAGTCCCCACCTTGGGGCGCTCGGGCCAATCACAGGCATCGTAGCGAATACATATGGGTCATTCCATGTCAGATTTACAATCAAAATTTTGATTCACTTGAAATTTTTTTCCCTCATTCTAGAAAGGAAAAAAAATGACACGTATTTTTTTTCCAATATGATATGTAAATTTTCTAAGTTATTGATTTTTTTATTTTTTAAGTGCAAAAAATGTTTTTTTTCAATACTGCTTCTAATATTCAACGAAGAGTATAGAATACATAAATAAAATATGCCATGGGATCTACTATTAAGTTCACGCTTTGACGAAAAATCAGAAACGGTATTTAGTACTTTCTATGCAACAATTAAGTAAACAAATGGAATTATCTCAGAAGGGACATGTTTGAATTGAATCATTTTTTGTGTAATTTGTTCGTTAAGTACACAGAACTATGTGTCAAAATTTGGGAGTGGACCGTTTAATACTTTTCGAGAAAAAATTTTTTTTATGTGACTGCCCGCTTGGAACGTGCAACGGGAAGCATAGAGTCAAGCGCACTCAAACATTTGTAAGTGAGTCTACCATATTTCGATGAGGATTTTATGCAGTTTCCACAAATAAAAGTCGGTAAATACTAAAAAGTCTTTTGAGA
>CAKNXH010002259.1:76709-123117 GCA_932178445.1 Andricus quercusramuli | reverse complement strand
TCTCAAAAGACTTTTTAGTATTTACCGACTTTTATTTGTGGAAACTGTATAAAATCCTCATCGAAATATGGTAGACTCACTACAAATGTTTGAGTGCGCTTGACTCTATGCTTCCCGTTGCACGCTCCAAGCGGGCGGTCAAACAAAAAAATTTTTTTCTCGAAAAGTATTAAACGGTCCACTCCCAAATTTTTACACGTAGTTCTGTGTACTTAACGAACAAATTACACAACAAATGATTCAATTCAAACATGTCCCTTCTGAGATAATTCCATTTGTTTACTTAATTGTTGCATAGAAAGTACTAAATACCGTTTCTGATTTTTCGTCAAAGCATGAACTTGATAGTAGATCCCATGGCATATTCTATTTATGTATTCTATACTCTTCGTTGAATATTAGAAGCAGTATTGAAAAAAACATTTTTTGCACTCAAAAAATAAAAAAATCAATAACTTAGAAAATTTACATATCATATTGGAAAAAAATACGTGTCATTTTTTTTCCTTTCTAGAATGAGGACAAAAAATTTCAAGTGAATCAAAATTTTGATTGTAAATCTGACATGGAATGACCCATATATAAGAACATCATATCCTGAATCTTCAGTTTCAGGTCAGGCCTGAAGAAGTGAACTGCAATGTTCACGAAACTTTGGCAACATTCATAGTTCCGCACACGATTGAGATCCGAAAAAGTTTAAAAAATTTTAATTTATCATAATGAATCATCGTGAAAGCATTAAATCTACTATTAAAGAACTCTACGGGAAGAGTTTTCCTACGAAAACTAACACTTTTAGTACGCTCAGGACTTCTCAAGCCAAGCTACTAACATCTTGAGCTTTCTTGAAACGGATTAGGGACAATAACATCGTCCCAAAATTCTTACAGTTGAAAACCCATTTGGAAACATCTAAATCCAAGACAATTCTACATAAAACAAGTTTGCGTCTCTTGAAAGAAAGAATACATCATACTAAATTTTCCTTGCACACTACCTCCAAGAAACTACTGAAACTTCAACTTTTTCTATCGAACACTCTCAGATTTGACATTTGGTCTACATTGAACCGCATATCATTTGACAGATCCCAACAGATTAAAGATTTTTTCACTCAGGAACGAAAAATAAAATTTCACAATTTACTTCCAGCAAAGCATGCACCATTAACTAACACAGTAAGAAAACATCTCTAACCATCCTCTCAGCAATGAAATGATTTCAGCCTTATCTAAAGGACATAACCTTGCACTAGCTCACTCCAAAATTCGGAAAGAAGAAATTATCAGTGATTTGGAATCCACAATATATACCCTTCCACCCGAAAAAGCGAATGACATAGGGCGTAGGACGGCCAACATCTTACGCCAAGACCAACTTCCTTCCTCAAACTTAACAAAACAAGAAGAAATAGCAATTTAAGAACTCAGTCAGAATAAAGACATCCTAATATTACCTGCAGACAAAGGCAACACAACAATCGTAATATATAAAGCAGACTATAACAACCAAATTATCGACCCTCTAACTGATGATACATATACAAAGCTTGAAAAAGACCCCAGAAAAACAATAGTCAGCAAAATGAAAACCCTCCTAAAGGACTCAAAACTTGACAGTGAAACAATATCTAAATTGATACTCACTAATTACATATCTCCAAAACTTCACGGACTCCCAAAAATCCACAAAAAAAAACATTCCACTCAGACCGATCATCACGGCAATGGACTCACCAACTTACAACCTAGCACACTTTCTCGCCAAAAAACTAAATCCTTTCACAGGAAATTCTATCACACACGTACAAAACTCTTTTGACTTCATCAGAAAGATAAAAAAGATTCACATTCAACCCCAAGACATCCTAGTAAGTTTCGACGTAGTATCTCTCTTTACGAAAGTACCAATCACTGATACAATCGATATTGTTCAATCCTTTGCAAAATTTCCCTCCAATCTCATACCTTTGATAGAACACTGTCTCACTAATACCTACTTCTCTTTCAATTAGCAATTTTACGAACAAACCTCAGGAGCAGCAATGAGATCTGCAATCTCATCTGTAATAGCCAACATTTTTATGGAAAATCTAGAAAGTAAAATCTGTAAAAAATCCAGGCTCAAACCAGAATTTCGGTGCCGTTACGTTGACGAAACTTTTGTCATCTGGAGACATGGACTGGATGAACTACACAAGTTCATCAATTTCATCAATCAGTTCCACCCTAGTATCAAGTTCACCACGGAAATTGAACAAAACGGAAAATTGCCTTTCTTGGACGTACTAGTTTAAAAAAGATCTGATGACACATTAGGACATAAAGTTTAAAGAAAATCTAATCATACAAACAGATACCTAAATGCCTCCACCCACCACCACCCTTCTCAAAAGCAATCAGTCATCAACTCCCTTGTATACAGAGCTGTCTCTATAACAGATTAAGATAACTCACAAAAGGAACTACAAAATGTTAAACAAATCCTAATACAAAACGATTACACAAACAAACAAATTAATAAAGCAATAGGAAAATATACTCAAAAAAACAAGTCAACCCAACCTACTTAAGAAAGAGAGGGAAAAACGACGACCATTCTACCCTACATTCAAGGTATCACAGAACAAATAGGAAGAATTCTCAACAAACACAAAATCCAAACTATATTTAAGTCACCTGCGAAAAAGGGACAACTTCTAAATAACCCCAAAGTTAAAAAGACACCTTTTAGTGACTAGCTGAGCATCATATCGAAACAGCATATAGCATCTGATTTGACAGAACGACCATCATCGCGAAGACTCACCATATTTTTCCAAGAAAACACAGAGAAGCAATCGAAATCTTAAAACACCCTAATAACATCAATATGGACAATAATTGGCCAATCATGTTCGACCATTCCCCACCATGGGGTGCTCTGGCCAATCAGAGGCATCGTAGAGAATACATATATAAGAACAACATAACCTGAAACTTCAGTTTCAGGTCTGCCCTGAAGAAGTGAACTGCAATGTTCACGAAACGTTGGCAACATTCATAGTTTCGCACACGATTGAAACCCAAAAAAGCTTTATAAATTTTAAATTTTGATTTATCGTAATGAATCATCGTGAAAGCATGACATCTACTATGCTTTACATTGTTTCATGATGTTAGATGTTTATTAAGAAACAGCAAATGATACATAAATTATAAATAAATTGTGAAAATTATGTGAATAATGTCTCAAATCGTTCTAATTATGTTAAAAAAGGTTCACAAGTAGTTCTAAGACAGGGATGTTCAACGCGAGAGTAAAAGAGTAAAAATCTGTCAGTTTGTGATCCCCTCTCTTACCACCTTCGTTGTGACCATGTGCTGCACTGAGAAAAAAATCCGCTTCTCCCAACACGATGCGTCGTGCTGGGAGTTTTCGTTTTGCCGTAACACGATGCAAGTTTTGGGAGAACACTTCTTTAAGTGTTACGGAAAAACTATGGGATCGTGTTGTAGCAACACGATCATCCTTTTGAGGCGTTGAATGCAAATAAAGTATGAGAGCCACTGCGTTCTCTGAAGTGGTGAGACATATCCCCCTGTTTTTCTCCTCTGTCTCGGAAATTGCAAGTCACTCATAGGTACCGTACAATTTTGAATGGAAATTTGGAGAAAGCCCCTCAATAATATCATTTGCCGTTTTTTCATCACCAAAGTAGAATATGATTCTAATTTTTTACTTTAACCTTAAAAAAAAGAACTATTGTCACTCGATTTCTTGCCTTGCCATCAGAAACGACATTTCTCGAAAATATTATAATTTATTTACACAAGAACTCCGATATAGGGCCCTCTGATATAATTCTTCCTAGAACTGCTGGTCCATGCGCAGTTTTTCAGCGCGCAAGCAGTGTCAACAATGCGAGGCCACACGCACCATTTATTTTAAGACGAATTTAGTGCCACGGTCACCTTGAGGCATCCCCCGGAACTGCCATTATATGGAAGTTCTTATGTATAAAAAAAAATACTTTTCTTCTTTTTGTAAGTCTTTCATGATGCAATATCCTTGTTGATAATTTATTTGCCTTTTATTTATATTTCTTTTTTTCAGATGCTTTCTCCCGATAATTATATTTTTAGGTAAACATTTTATGATTTGTTTATAAATTCACCAAGTTTGTTGAAAAAAACATCTTTCGTTGAAAATTCAACTGTTTCGCTGACAGTTCACCTAATTGGTTAAGAACTCTTTTCCTATTGGTTAAAAATTAATTTTTAACTGAAAATGTATCTACTTCGTTTTGGTTGCAGACTGATTTTTTTTAAATTGAAAATTAAAATACTTGGGTAGGGTAGGATGCACTATGGGCCAGGCGACCGAAATTTTGGCAAACATTCAAAAAGTCTATGGATTTGGCTAAAAATAGATACTCGGGGGTCTTTGGGATCGCAGATAACGTATAAGCAGTCAAAAATTCAAAATTCAAAATGGCAGATTCAATATGGCGGCGAAGATTTTGAAAAATATATGGAAGTGACTAAAAATAGTTACTCGGGGGGTTTTGGGGTCGCTGGTTACCAATATGCAGTGAAAAACTCAAAATTAGAAATAGCGGACTCAATATGGTGGCGAATATTTTGAAAAATATATGGAATTGGCTAAAAATAGTTGCTCACCGTTGTTTGGGTGTCGCTGATTACAAATATATGCAGTCAAAAATTCAAAATTCAAAATGGCAGACTCCATATAGCGGTGAAGATTTTGAAAAATATATGGCATTGGCTAAAAATAGTTGCTCGCCGTTGTTTGGGGGTCGCTGATTACGAATATATGCAGTCCAAACTCCAAAATGGTGAACTCAATATGACAGCGAAAATTTTGAAAAATGTATGAAATCGACTGAAAATAGTTACTCGGGGTTTTTGGGGTCACTGATTACGTATAAAATAAATAAAAAAATTGATTAGCATTTCGAACTCGAAAGTTCATTGCCTCACTACCCGATTCGGGTAGTGCTTCTAGGTGGATAAATACTACCAGTGTGGGTCCACCACACCCACGACGGGTCAACAACACGCAGTATTCCCCGAACGGTCACCCATCCAAGTACTAACCGCGCCCAACACTGCTTAACTTCAGTGATCTAACGGGAACTGGTGTTTTCAGCGTGGTATCGCCGTTGATTACGTATAAGCAGTCAAAAATTCAAAATTCAAAATGGCAGACTAAATATGGCAACAAAGATTTTCAAAAATATATGGAATCGACTGAAAATAGTTACTCGGGAGTTTTTGGGGTTGCTGATTACGAATATGCAGTGAGGAAATTCAAAATTCGAAATGGCAGACTCAATATGGCGGCGAAGATTTTGAAAAATATATAGAATCGACTAAAAAAAGTTACTCGGCGGTTTTTGGGGTCTCTGATTACGAACATATTCAGTCCTAGGTCCTAATGATTCCTGGAAATCTAAGAAAATTGCTGGGTATCATTTAAAACTTGCAGAAGATGATTATTTAGTTTTTGTAAACAAAATTAATTGTTTAAATATGTAAAGAAAATCGGTACAAGGGACGAATATAATAATACAATATTATACAAGGTACGAAAAAAAATTAATTAAGACGAAAAACTGTCCAATTTTTGACCTTGGGCCATCAAGTCCTTTTAACGGAGGTCACGTACAAGGAAATGTATTTAAACTCGAGTTTTGATTAGTTAAGGACGAAAACTTGGTCATTTTGACCCTGAGTCAGAAACACTTCTGACAGTGGTCATGAACTACAAAATAGCGGAAGGATAGTTATTCTGGGCATGATATATCAAGGTGGCACCAAAGTTACGCAGTCCAAACTTTATTACGACCTTTCGCGTGATAGGGGCGAAAAACTGTTCATTTTTTTACTTTTAGGCATGAGAACTTTTTATCGGGGATATTATGAATTGTAATAATATAAATTTATTGGAATGATATATACTTCAGGGTAGCTGTGGATTAAAATTGGTGCAAAATAAGCAACAAATATTAAAGTCATCATGAAAAATAAGATTTGTGCTTTACTTTACAATATCTGAATAAGCAATCCCGCAGTCCAAGATACATAAATAAGTTTAATATAAATTTCATATAATAGTGTTGAACAGAAAGTCGTATTTTGGACAAAATCGGTTGAAAGTTGAACTAATTAGTTAAAAATTCATTTTTTTTTGCTTAAAGATTCGTCTCCCTGGTGGAAAATTGAACTATTTCGTTGAAAATTCGTTTCATTTTTGGTTGAAAATCTATATCTTTTAGTTAAAGGTTCAACCATTTGGTTGAAAATTTATGTATTTTATTGAAAACTCCTCTGTTTGGTAAAAAATTAATCTTCTTTGTTCAAAAATCGTCTTTTTGGTTGCAAATTCAACTATTCGGTTGAATATTCAACTCTTTAATTCAAAATTCATGTTTTTTTTTAAATTCGTAATTTTAATCAAAAATTCATCTCTTTGGTTAAAAATTAATTTTTGTTGTTGAAAATGTATACTTTTTTATTTAAAATTCAATTGCTCAGTTGAAAATTAATCTGCTTTGATTAAAAATTCAACCATTTTGTTGTAAATTTGTCCTTTCGGATTGAAGATTCAACTATTCAGTTGGAATTTTTTTGGTATTAAATGTATATTTTTGGGTTGAAAATTCAACTTTTTTCTATGAAATTCGTACTCTAGCTTGAAAATTAAACGATTTTGTAGACAATTTATGCATTTGGTCGAGAATTCAACTTTTTTTGTTGAAAATTCGATTTTCATTCAAAACATGTGTCCTTTTGGCTTAAAAATTCAACAAGCTAATAGAAAATTCAACTTTTTGGTAGAATATTCAAAAGTTTTTTGAAGATTTCGCTTTTCTAAATTAAAAATTATTGTTTTTCAAGAAAAATTTGTTTGTTACGATCTTGGCTAAAAAGTGATGTTTTTCAGACTAAAAATTGAACTATTTGGTTGGAAATTCGTATTCTTTAGTTAAAGATTGATAATTTTCGCGAAAAATTCATTTCTTTGGTTAAAACTTAAACTACTTTTTGAAGTTTCCCCTTTTGGGGGTAAAATTAATTTTTCTACAGAAAATTGAACTATTTTGTCGAAAACTAACTTTCTTCTTAAAATTTCATATTTACGGGTTAAAAATTCAACTGTTTTGCGTAAAAATCAGTCTTGTTGTCTTGGAAATTTAATAATTAGGTGGAGAATTCAACTATGTGGTAGAAAATTTAACTTTTTGCTTTCTGATAAAGGAAGCTTTGTTATGGTAACGTTTCCAAAAAATTTTAATTCATTTGATTAGACCCTCCCTAATTTGAAAATATCTAATACGATGTTTTAAGCAATTGTCCAGAAGTGTGTGTGTGCGTGTATGTGGATGTCACGCTTAATTGTGAACACGATAACTAGAAAACTGTTGCAGATAGATTGATGAAATTAGGAGAGCTTATTTTCCTCACTAATATCTTGAAACTGACCGAAGGATTTCTAAAAATATTCATTGCATTTTTTTAGCATTCAATAATATTTTAAAATCGGTTTTTTATAGTAAAACTTTTTTCATTAGCATAATTCAAAAGTTGATGCAAGAATATAAAAGATTCCTTCGTTCGAGACGAATCGATTGACCTATAATAACAATACATTTTATCAAAGAGTAGGGAAGTTATGGTAATTTATATATTTTGAAAATCGGTTTTTTATAGTAAAACTTGTTTCATTAACATAATTTAAAGTTGATGCAAGAACCGAAAAGATGTGTTGATTCGAGTCGAATTAATTGACTTATAATATTCATAAATTTTATTGAAGAGTAAGGAACCTTTGCTGATGCATAATATTTGAAAATACGGTTTTTTATAGTAAAACTTTTTTCGTTAGCATAGCTCAAAGTTGATGCAAGAATATAAAACATCCCTTGGTTCAAAACGAATCGATTCACCTATAATATTATGGCATTTTATTGAATTGTAGGGAAGTCATAGTAATTTATGTATTTTGAAAATCGGATTCTTATAGTAAAACTTTTTTCATTAACATAATTCAAAGTTGATGCAAGAACAGAAAAGATGTGTTGATTCGAGACGAATCGGTTGATACATTTTATTGAAGAGTAAGGAAGCTATGTTCATGCATAATATTTGAAAATACGGTTTTTTATAGTAAAACTTTTTTCTTCGACATAATTCAAAGTTGATGCATGAATAGAAAAAACTTTTTGATCATAAATTTGCAACTGGAGTAATTCTGACAATTTTTGTAAAGAAATTATAGAGCTGGAAAAGGGATAGGGTTGCGACAGAACTTTTCCTTTCCCTTTTCCAGCTCCAAAAATTATCATTTCGAATACAAGATTTGATTTGTCTGATTTGTCTTTGTATTTAAAACATTTTTTGTATTATTCTGCAATTTTGTATTTTTTGTAAATTTCTTTTTTTAAATTGAGCAAAATGAAGACTTTGGTTTGTCTATTATTGAAAAAAATAACTAATGCTCCCTCTACTAGGAAGCAAATACATTTGCTAACTGGAAGCAAAGTGCTCGTGAAATGAGCACCATATAATTATAAATGCAAACAAAGTGGAAACACTCGAGATCGAATTCACAGCTAGTTTTAAAAGTCAGCTGTCAATTCAGTGAATTCGATCTCGAGTTGTTTTCAAAATTTAATAATTAGGTAGGAAATTCAACTATGTGGTAGAGAATTTAACTTTTTTGTAGAATATTCCTTTTTTTGTTTAAAGTTAATTTTTTCAAGTGGAAATTTGACTTACATTTTTAGTTAAAAGTTCAACTTTTTGGTTCAAGGTTCCTCTAGTTTATTGAAAATTCGTGTTTTTTGGTGGGTAAGGACTGATTTTTTTTAACTTGAAATATAACTATTTGATTGGAAATGATTTTTTTTGCAAAGAATTCCTAAGTTTGGGTTGATACTTAAATTTTTTGTAGATGATTAGTTTTTTTAAATTAAAATTTAATGTTCTAAAAATGGAAATTTAACTGTTCGTTTTTTAGTTAAAAGTTGATCCTTTGAGTTGAAAAATCAACTAATCGGTTGCAAATTTGTGTAATTTTTTGAAAATTCTTCTTTTTGGTAGAAAATTAATCATCTTGGTTGGAAATTCGAATATTTGGTTAGAAATGTTTGTATTTTGTTCAAAATTCGTATTTTTATTAAGAAAATTTCTTGGTTGAAAATTCCACTATTTGGTTAAAAATTCATGTATTTTTTAAAAATTCGTCTTCTCTTCGTAGAAAATTAAACTTCTTGGTTGAAAACTTATCTGTTTAGTTGAAAATGTAATTATGTATATTTTCCACTTTTTGTCAAATTTATTATTTATTCATTATTATTTTTATTTATTATTTATTTTTATTAATGTTATTGTTATATAAACATAATTGTTCAAACAAATTATTATTGTTAACAACTATCTTCTCCTATCGTAATAATAGATAATTGCGGTTTATTCCTGAAAGTTTCCTCGTTTTTGTTAACTTTCACTTACGCAGTAAACTAATAATTAATGCAAGTGAACACAAATAATTGTTTGAACAATTTATTATTGTTTATAATTATGTTTTCTTAGATAATTGCTAGAAAGTTGTGGTTTTTTCTCTATTTTTAAACTTTTTGTCAACTTCTTACTTAGTGAGTTGATAATTAATGCAAGTTGGAAACACATAATACACTTATCAAAATTCAAAAATGATGTTTTTTTTATTAACCGTAACATCCAGTCATGTAAAACGCTAACGTATCGAACGGCGAAGGGTAAACTGTGATTCAATATGCAACAATCATTTTAGCTATCATATGTTACATGATGATTAGTTTAATCCGAGGCAAGTATGTAATTTTCTTTCCTCTGATTGGGTTTGAAGCCAAATAATGATCTAATAATAGGAACCATTATGAATAATACCGATCCACTTAATTTCAATGTAAATTTAACAGACGGTCGAGAAAAGAAATCAAATTCGAATACCTCAATACAGCACCAGGGAATTCGGAGACGTGCAAACATTTCTTTGAAAAAAAAAAATCCCTTCGAGTCTTGTTCCTATGAACTGTATAGGTCAGTTGTTCAGAAACTAAATATTTCTTTCACCAAGTTGAATCACGAGGAATGCGAGTTTAGTGAGGCCTTCCAAGTACATCATCCTGATGACGAAAATGAAAATGAAAATGCCGATTGTGATAGCTGTGAAGAATGGTCGCTTCATAAAAGTAGAGGAAAGGCAGCTCGCGAAAAGTCTACATATGAAGTTGAAAACTCCTGTAAGTAATTCTAATTCTGCTTGAGGTCCCTGAGGAACCCCGCGTAGCTCGAGCCTTCGGCTGGTATTATGAGGACCGACTCAGGGCGAGCTCGCCTTGTTGGCTTGGCCTGCTTTCCGTCTGTGGCAGGCTTCTCCTTCTCTTCTCCTCTTTTAGGCGTCAAGGTCACCGCAGTCGCAGCAGTTCCTGTACTCGGTCTCTTCTTCATAGGCTTTGAGGAAGAATTCGCCTCTATGGGACTCAGGGTGAACTCCCGTTCGCACTTCCCTAGCTTGGGAGCGCGAGTTTTTACCGCTTCTTCTGTCTGGGTCCCAAATTGGCTGATCTTCTTCTTCTGCGTTGCCTTCCTCCTTTCCTCTATCCTCGTCTTTTTGCCGGCGGCCCACCCAACTTCTGTTGGCGCGAACAAAACCGGCAATCGCCTGTTATTACGGTCATTCTCAGCTTACTCGCCAGTTCCCGTGCTTTCTCCAGTCCATGCCTGATTGGCATGAACATATTCCTCTTCGTGTCAGAGAAATCCTGCATCCTTTCTAATGCGTCTGTTGAAGCTTTTTTCGCCAACATGATATCTTGTTTCGCCTCAGTCTCTTGACTAACGTCAGGCTCCTCCGTCATATCCATCGGACCCTCCAACTCCTCGCACACACAACGGTTAAATTTTTGTTGATTCATCTCCATACTGTTCCCACGACTAGCTACGGAAATGTAAGCCCACCCCCGCGGAGCCCCGCATGCGGGGGTAAGGTCTGGATACTCTAGGAGGCGACCTGGTACCCTAGAGACACCGTTTGGAACATCACACCCTGGTGCCATACAGTCTTCGGCTTCCAGATCCATGGATGTGGACCTTCACGGATTTTCATGGGTTTTCGCCATTTACTCAAAATTTGGAGAAGTACGAGCAGAACGAACAACGCATTCGGCTTCAGCGCGTCAAAATACACTGAAAGCATGTGTGAAACATTCATAAGAATACTTTCTAACATTTATCAACGTCTATAAATGCGATTTTCAGCTATTTTTCACGGTTTTTTGCGATTTACTCACAATTTTGGGGGTGTACGGGCGAAACGGACACCGAATTCGGATTTAAATCGTCAAAATACATAGGAATATATAGGTTTAGTCAAAAGTACCGCCCACTTTTTATTTTGTGTGTGCCGGTGTAATGTATCTATTTAATAATAAGGCCATAATTAAAATTACTCAGATGATTAAAAATATATTAAGAAAATTTTTCAAATATTTCAGGCAAAAATGTATTGACTAATTTATTATTACATACCGCACTTCTGTTACATTTAGAACATTTCTTTTCAACAAACTTCCATGCTTCATTCATTTTCTACCATTTGTAGGTTTCAAAATATTTTCCTTTTTTTAATTGGAAAAATTCGCTATATTTATATAATAGAACTTTACATAGCTCTTAGAATAATTTAATCGAGTAACTTTTAAATATCACGTAATATTTCAGAGATCTGCTCCGCGAATCGAAACAGACGCAACTAAACTGATATATTTTAACTTTGGTAAAGAAACAACCCACAAGCCTATATAAGTATATTTACAAATAGAGGTCAGACGGACGACACAGACTTTCATGAAGTTCATGTTCGTAGATGTGGCACAAGAGAAATATTTTTATCTGATAAGAAGAAATATTCATTATAAACCATGATTTTGTATATTCTTCGTATTTTACTTACAAAATCTCGACCGGCTTTGCGGCACAGTTGCAACTAACGCTGGGGTAGCGGTTTACCGGCGTATTCGTCTACGCGGGAGAAAACTTTCTTGAACCTTTATTAACAACTTTCTCGCTGACAGTTTTCGCTTGCTCAAAATTCAATCGACTCCCAAAATGCTAGAAGTTGTTTGTGTATGAATTATGCACCGTCTTGGAAAGAAATTATTATAAATGTTTTGGATAAACATTTTGAACTTTTGCTAACGTCATTGGTCGTGAAACATGACAATGCACATTCTTGATAAGTTTTATTTTATTGAATTTTCACTCAGGATATATATTTTAAAAATAAAAATTCAAGACTTTATTTTCAGTGCTCAGTGGCCTCACCACTCCAGCAAAATTATTCCATATCTCCTTTTTGCATCCGGCGCCTCAATTGGTAAAGAAATTTATTGTGGCAAAAATTACGCGTTTTTCAATCGCATTTAGCAACTTTCTATAAATTGATGCATTTTGTGGACCACCTAACCTCAGTCAAACTTTCTTCGAAATACGTTAAATTTTAAAGCGTTTTGAAATATACCTGCAACACATTTTAAATTCTGCCTTCTTTCATCTGTTTATGCCAATATATCATCTCTAGAATTTTTAATCATGAGCTTAGGATTAATTTCTGTTTTCATAAAAGAAGCGTGATTATCATTAATGATATCGAAATCTGCACGAACTTTTTTTGTTCGTCACTAATGAGACTCCATTTTGGCGCGAGCATGATGTTACGCATTAGTTTACTTGTTAGAAAGTAGGAGCTTTTCTGCATGAGCAAGCCAAAGTGCAAAGTTTCTTCAAAGTTATCGTCGTCGATAGCGATGATATACAAATTCGCATCTCAACTACGCGCGTATGTGTACTGTGCAATAGCTTGTCCAAGTCAGTGTTGAGTACCGAGTGCATCACACATCCTCGATGACAGTAATGATGGTGTTAACTCATCTAGAGAGACCTTCACCGTAGCGTTATGATTTTATAGTGATTCTCTACTTTTCCTTATGTTCATTTTACCGGAATTCAGTTGACCGAATACAAATTATTCATACTCCTATTTCATGTATTAGGGAGGAGTTGGCTATGGTGGCGAACTTTTAATTGAATGTCCCATAAATTACGATCCAAATGTGATTTTTACGTGTTTAGCTGATAATGTGAGGTTCAGATTACCAGGGAATATATGGTATCACTCAAACCCGTTCTAGAATACGTCATTATTCGACGTTTAAGTAATTCATGGATGTTACAATTCGTCCTGCATGCCCCATACGCTGGGGTATGGCCGGCGTCACATTGCATCCGGTTTATTTGAACAATATGAAAACTGTAGAATGAAAAGTATACAATATAATAATTCTGGAAAGTGTCATGTAACGATAAGAATTTACTCCAGATATATTCAACAATAAATAATTTTTTTGTTAACAATCAAAGTAAAGTATTTTGCAAAAACCAATTATAACCTCTTGCTCCCTGACATACTTACAGCACCATCGTCTCCCGCATGTCTTGTTGCAAGATTTAATTAATTTCAATATATTTTGAACATTTATAGAAATAAATTATGATATCAGAAATTGAAAACAATATTTCAGCTATAGAAACATAACATTTTCATGTTTCGATTTTTTCAAAATATGTTGTGTACTTAATTTCTGCTAACAATCTGTTTCAACTAAAACAATTATTTTATAATTACTGTTCTGACACGTATCTAAAAACAAGAACTGCATTACAGCGAGCTTTCAGAAGTATTATTCCCATATCTCGAGACAAAGATAAGGGTATAGGTTGTCAATGGATGAATGAGCTATAACTTCCTCGATGTCACATAAAGTCAGGTCTTTTGTACCTAAAAAAAAAAGTATCGAGTTAATAATAATTAACCATCGAACGGTACACACCGTTTTGACACATGTCCATACGCTAAGGAAAACAAAAAGCGCACTGAAGCTCGCACCATAGTGGTGACTGTCCCATGTATAGTTTTGAAGGCATTATGTTTTAGTGTCTAGGGGGGACCGCTAGTTGGCGCTGAGAGTCAGTACAATGAAATGCGCATGTGCAACCATCATATTTTCAAATATTTCGAAATCTTTAAATTGGACATTAGTCGAAGTGTCAAGTTCAATTTGTTCGGTTAACCTCCCAGTGGGCACAAAACCATTAACATCCCAAGAACGTCCTCGGGACGTTTCTAGGAGTCCAATGTCAGGCCAATCAACGTCTCTAAGACGTTCAATGTCCTAAAGATGTCCTAAATACATCTCAAAGCCATGGAAAATTCCCGGGACATGTTTCGTACTAACGTTAGACGTCTTGAGAGCATCTCTAGGATGTCCAAAAGTCGTTGTCCAAAAGACGTGTCGCAGGTATGTCCCGAAGACGTTTGTAGGACATCCTTAATTTTTTGCCTACTGGGCTTGTTGCACAAAATTTGATTGGTAAGTATTGAATTTAAAAAAAACCATTTGCTTTATTTGAGGAATTCTTTGTTGTTTTCATATTTCGAAGCAGTAACAAATAAATTAAAAAGGATATGAATAAAAGTCTTTTTGAGAGATTAGAAAGTTTTTTCTTCAAGCAACGTTTATCATTCATGAAAATTTATGCGTTAGAGAAATAAGAAATATTATTCTAAAACATAATCTTAAATGTGAAGCCAATTATTTCTTTACATCACAACAAATCATACTTCTAGTATTTAATTATATATTTTACGTATGAAAAATCCTTTTAAATTCATGATTTTGATCACTTTGAAAGTTTATTCGCACAAAATTATGTGAAATTCAAGAAGGAATAGTAAGGAGTGGTATCACCCTATGTGTTTGGTGAGCAGAGGTGGGACAAGTGACGTCCAAGAATTCGTGAATGCTTGCTACGAATGAAAACTCGTATGCTGCCCCGTGCACATGCGCAGAGCTGTTTTCGCAGTCACATGTTATACAAAAAAAAAAAAATTGATTAGCATTTCGAACTCGAAAGTTCATTGCCTCACTACCCGATTCGGGTAGTGTTTCTAGGTGGATAAATACTACCAGTGTGGGTCCACCACACCCACGACGGGTCAACAACACGCAGTATTCCCCGAACGGTCACCCATCCAAGTACTAACCGCGCCCAACACTGCTTAACTTCAGTGATCTAACAGGAACTGGTGTTTTCAGCGTGGTATCGCCGTTATCACATGTATCACATGTTATATCCACTCAATATGTTACCTTTTGACATCTCGATGCACATGTAGGTTATGTTCGTTTGTTTATGTTCGTTCAATACACAAGTTCGAAACTTCAAACGCGTGTTGACATCGTTGGCATGGCAACCGCCAGTGCGCATGTGCACGGGGCAGCATACGAGTTTTCATTCGTAGCAAGCATTAACGAATTCTTGGACGTCGCTCGGCCCACTCCCCACTTACAGGGATACTACTCCTTACTATTCCTTCTTGGTGACATTTAATATTTGCAAAAATTTGGGGAAAGCAGAGCTTAGAAACAATTGCTGCCAGGGATGTGTAGGTTTATTTACTTATAGTGTCCGGGGGAACCGCTAGATCGTGCTGATTTTGAATCCAAGTCTTCAAAACGATACATGGGAGTGCCACCACTATCACTCGCACTACGTGCGGGTCTAGCCACCACATTCGAAAAAAATTGGAGACAACTTCAGGAGAGGTTTCAAAAGAGTTAAGGGCCAGATGAATCAATGAAAAGAGTTGAAAGAGAGCAAAACACATGTCTATCTTGCGAGGGAAGAGAAAAGGGTAATCTCAAAGGTTAGGCCGAAGGCACAGACATGAAAGTGAGAAATTAGAATTTTTATTAATTGAACACTTCTTAAATTAGAAATTAAATTATTGTAATTTTAAATCATTGTAAATGAATAATTACTCAATTATTATTTATACATGAACATTTGTTTTGGAATCTTTTAAAACATTCTCTTAAATCTATATTTTTTCACTAAAAAAGCCATTTTTTTTCTTCAAATTTATAACCTTTCAATTTTTATTTATTCATCAAAATTGGCTTCCGTTTTGAAATATTCTTGAATATTCTGTCAACATCAATTTTTCAAAATAAGAATCATTCGAAACTTTTTCAGGAATCTTAAGGCAATATTTGAATTATCTTAAAACCTTTCAAAATCCTTAAAAGCTTAAAGATTTTATTCAAAAACTTCTCAATATCTGAACTTACTCGAATTTTTTCTAAATGAATACATTTTTATTTGTTATTTACACATCAATATTCCAAATTTTACACTTGCGAATACATTTTTTTTAATTAGAACAATTAAAATGAACACTGTAATGTTTAGCTCTCTGAAATTTTAATGATTCAAGGCTCTCTGTTTCAAGCAATTCAGTTTTAAATTTTTCAGTTTTGAATATTTTATTAATACATTAAAATTGTTTACATTAAAATGTATACATTGATCACTTAAAATAAACAGTCAAACATTGCTGACTTTTAAAAAAATTGTTGTTTTTCTTAATTACAAATTTTTCCAATTTAACTTGTTAAAAATGGTATATTTTAGACTGAAAGAACAGATCGTTTGTAAAGTTTCAATCGGAAGTTTACATTTGATTAACTACTAAGGCTTTGGAATTGAAACAGTTCAATTTTTAACGTAAAAATCTGTAAATTGTTTTATATTATCAGATTCAGAATCGATCTAAAAAATCAATCAATTATTGTTTAATTGGAAATATACGAACTATAGTTTAAACTTGCCACAGTTGAATCACAGCCATAGCAGAATTCCTGAAATAGATACAAAGCAATCAACATCCAACTCTAAGATAGCAGAACAGACTGGCACCAGACCCGCCATTAGGAAGAAAGGGAGGAGAGTCGCTCGCGCAGGAAGGCGGCAAATTCAAACCACACATTCATTTAAAAACTATCCACTCTAATAAAAGATTAGCGCTCTAAGATGTCAACAAAGAACGGTAAGTGTAGGCTATTGAGATTAAATTACCATATTACCCCGCTGAAAAAACCGGCCCAGCTCAATCACTGATTCCTCTGTGGGGCTGAAAATGATGTCGTTTATATCCACCAAGCCGGGAGGAAGCCCGGGACCGACACGCTCAAAGAAGTTGTGCAGGGCTGGCCTTGCCCCCAAAGAGATGGGGCATTGGTTTAGAAGATGGGTAAGGTCCTTGAGCTGTCCCCCATATTCACAGTCGACCCGAAGACCCCAGCCTATCCTTGAAAAATGGTGTCCTGCGCATATGTGCCCAGTCCGAAGTCTAGTGACCAAGTTTATAACTCGTCTGGGCAGATTGAGACCACAAAACTAAGGCCTAGGCGTCTTAACATTAACCAGCGAGAATTAGTTCCTCCTTGACCCGTCAGTACTACCATAAGGCCAGCACAGCGCTTCCCAAAAGTCAAAATCACTCTGACAGATATCCCGAAGATCACGTACAGGAATTCCTTTTAATGCAGTGACTGGGAATCTAGAGGCCTGCTTCGCCACCCCATCAGCCTTGTCATTGCCCCTGATCCCGCTGTGCGACGGAACTTATCAGAATCGGATGGTGAAGCCTTCTCTCTCAGCAGCTGCAACACCATTTCCCACCACGCGTATCAGTACAGGTCTCGTAGGCCAAGTTTCTCAGGCCCGACTCTACCACGTGTTCGACCGCATAGAAGAGTGCATACAGTTCCGCCGAGAGAACAGACATATGGTCACGCAGCCGAACTCCGAACCTACGATCCCTAGAAGGGATGTAGTATCCGCAACCCACTATGCTCAGGGACGAATCAACTAATCCATCTGTATAGATACATGTTGCCCCGGGGAATTGCCGATCCACGAATTAACTGAAGAGCTGTTGCGTAAACTCACAGTTCTTGAAGGCCTCACCGGACTCCAGGTCGACGGAGATCTCCGCCAGCAAATCGCTCCAAGTATCATCAAAGTAGCCCGGATGAGAAGAGCATTCCAGGGCACCAGTGAAGGCGCACATGGCCTCCAACGATGATAATAGGCTAAACTTGTCCGGGCTAACACTGAAGGTCCTAGATCAAGCCTCCGTGGCCAGCTCCTCCAACCTTGCTGCCAGAGGGCTGTCATTTCAGCAAAATATACGGAGAATGAACCCATTTGCCAGCAAAGACCTACGGAATGACAGGGGAGTTTCTGAAGCCTCAGAGAGGAGCACAGAGATGAGCGTCGAGCTCATACACCCCAAGGCAACCCTGACAGAAGCGTGATGGATCGTCTCCAACATTTTCATGGCCGTGGCGCTAGCTCTAAAAAAAAGAGGAGCTACCCATTCCAGGCATGCCCTAACTAGTCCCTTATGGACTGTGAGCAAAAGGGAAGTTTTGTGGGGGATCCAGGTCATTCTTTTGTCCAAAATTATGTCCAGGTGGTTGAGAGAGGGCTGAAATTGGATGACCGTTCCATCTATCAAGATGGAGATATAGTGGATCCCCTGCCGGATTCTACAGAAAAAGCAAAGCTGCGACATCGGGATAGAGATGGAAAGGCCCAAAGTCGCGAGCCAGGAAATTAATCGCTCACATGCCAATCTTAAAAGATCGGAATCTTCCTGAATAGTCCCGCCGGTGACGTGAAGAAGCAAGTCGTCTGCGTACATCGCTACTCTAACTCCAGCCGGAAGATGTTGTCCGAGCCTACGGAAAGCCAAATTAATGACAGGTGGAAAAAGAACTCCCCCCTGGGGAACACCAACCCCGCAAAACCTTGGATTGCTTCCATCCGAGTAGAAGAAGAGATTCCGTCTGCTAATCAAGAATGAAACAAGAGTATGCAATCTTACCTGAAGCCCTAAATCCCTCAATTCATCAATCAGAGGCCCCGGTAGAACAGCACTGAACGCACCCTTCAAATCCAATGCTAGTGCCAGCTTGTTTTTGCGTCTACCGAAGCCCCTCATGATATCCAAAGCAAACC
The DNA here is from genome assembly GCA_932178445.1 of Andricus quercusramuli. Lineage (NCBI taxonomy): Eukaryota > Metazoa > Arthropoda > Insecta > Hymenoptera > Cynipidae > Andricus > Andricus quercusramuli. The sequence goes on along the minus strand of CAKNXH010002259.1, from coordinate 104,137 downwards.
AGGCTGCGCAGTCCATAGAAGACCTGCCCCTTCTGAAACCAAACTGGAATTCAGGAACCCAGCCTTTGTGCTCAGCTAAGTACTCCAGTCTCCTCTGAGTCAGTCTTTTAAACAACTTGCAAAAAGTTGAAGTGAGACAGATTGGCCGAAAGCTCTTCTCACCCGGTTTAGGTATGAAGTGAACTCGGATGTCCCTCCAAGCTTCCGGGAAAGAGGAGACGTGGAACATTGCGTTAAACAAGCTATGCACAAACCGCAACAACGGGTCTGAGAAGCCCTGAATGATTTTATAAGACAGGCCATCCAGGCCAGGAGCAGACTTGGCCCTGCAATGTGAGAACGCCACCTGGAACTCTTCCCAAGGAAAAGGTGGTTCATTGGGCCGAGTTAATCGGGTTTAGGAAAAGGGTCTCTTGTCTGTGGAGGAATATCCGGGCGAATCAGTTCCTCCTGGAGGCCTCTGATGGCGGGAGAGTCTGGATCTGTGACCACACCAGTGTGTGGTTCACCGGCCCTAGGCCGGCCCTAGGCTAGTGCTTTGACCGTAGGCCAAATCCTCGACAAACCAGTTGCCGGATCCAAGGATTCGATCGCCTCGCACTCGGCGTTCCACCAGAGTGGCTGTCTAGCCTTTACCTCACCTAGGGATTCAGCTCGATAGGCACCACTCGCTTCTAGGGAGTCAAGAACCTCCTTTATTAATCTATCATGAGTATTTGAAGATATGCCTCCCCTTGCCAGGTCTGAACTGAAGGCCGGAATTAGACTCTCCATTTTCTCATTAAGCAGGGCCCAGTCCAACGATTTAATGGTAAATCTGTTGGAAGCGGAGCGACAGAGAGATGAAGAGGCATCCAGCCTTCTAAAGACCTCCAAATGATCAGAGTGGTAACCATTGTCGCCAACCCTGACTGTGGAGATCGATGCAAGAGCAGCTGTGGAGAAGACAAGGTCAAGGTTGTTGGCCATCCGACCCGGATCCGATATAAACATGGGTAAAGAGTCATTGAGAGGAATAAAGCCACTGTCAAACACAGCAGGACAAAGCTGATTGTCCAGGATGTTTGAATTGGATGAGCCCCACATAGGTGAGTGAGCGTTAAAATCCCCTCACATGACCAGAGATCCCCGATTGGACACATGGTCGATGAAACCCTGCCAGGAATCCTGTGTGATTCTCGCATCAGGAGAAACGTAAATAGAGAGGAAGACCACCCTCCCAAGAGACGTGTTAATGGTTATACCGACAGCCTCCATGTCTCCCATCCAAGGGCCTGTGAGATCAATACTGTCAACACAGTAAACGTCCTTGATCAATATCAGCGATCCTTCTCCCCTACCGATAACTCTATCGCATCTATGGGTAATGTAGCAATTGATTTCAAAAGTTTTCTCACGAGTTAACCATGTTTCAGAAATGCAGAGTACGTCGAGGTAATTCTGAAATAGCAAAGACTCGACTTCCTCCCTCTTACCCGTTACACTATGAGCGTTCCAGTTAGCAAACTTAATAAGTTTGTGCATTCCCAAACCCGATACCTATAGGTTAAGAACAGGACAGGACCTGATAAGGACCCTTTTCATAAAGGGGCGGGAAGCTCATGATAACATGAATTTAGACTAACATGGTCTACAAGGGACAATTCCTAACTTTAGAAAGAAGAACTAAGAATAATGGGTATAGTACACCTGGTAGACCCATTCAAAATCATGAACAAAATAGCTAAAATAACAAAGAGAATAGGTAGAGTGTAGCATTCTTATCACACTCTTGACTAAGCAAATGCACAAACTTAACTTCGGACTAGAACAATATAATGATCTGGGATAAAATTACCAGATATATCATATATATCAGTATATACAAATAATGAACAAACTAAGGCGCATAAGTCACTGCCGAAGATATACTTCCCGTGTTAAGTAATTCATGGTGAGCTCATACATAGTATTACAAAAAAAAACATAAACTTAAATTATGTTGTATACCCCACGAGGAGCTATTCCTATTATACTGTATCCCGCTGAGCTGCAGTTCGATGATTGTGAATTTAGCAATAATAAGCTCTGTAGGATGATCCAAATTCCAATTCATAAGCATCAGTAGTTAAGAAATGTAAGCTTCTGATTGAAATCTTATAAGCTATTCTTAATTTAAAATTACCTGGAAAATTAAGCACACTTATTCAATTCCGGATCCCGTTAGATGTTGCTTCAATCTGAAATATCCTAATTTCCTACCCATTTAGTTTCAGATGAACATTTTAGTTTTATGCGAAATTTACTTTAAATTAATTTAAAATAAGGAATAAGTTATTTTATAATTTGAATAATAAGTAACAATTTAGAATTTAAAATTAAATAATTTATCGAGTAAGTTAAAATTAGTAGAGATTTAAAACGTTACCAAATTAATTTGAAGCGTGTAAAATTCCAAAACATTTAAGGGACAAAAAAGAGGTTTTAAGGATGTCAATCAAAATTGATATGCTTTGCGAGCCTTTGGCCGGTTTTAAGCAAGTAAAAGATTTAAATCAAGGTTTCTAGGGAAACTAGTAGCAATTAAAGAAAAATTCATCTAGTAGTATCACTGCCAGGGTATATTGAATAATTAAAACTAGACTATTTGTTCTATTTAGCAATTTTATTAGATCATTAATATTATTAACTCATGATACATAGAAAAAGCAATGAGGCAATTGTCAGACTGAAAAAATTTGGGTTACTCTAAAGAATGTTAACCTGTCTAGAGATCTTACGATTACAAAGCAAAATGTTGCAAAAATTACCTTGACTTTTCTGGGAGAATTTGAAGGATTATTATTTAAGAGGTTAGTTTTAAGAGAATATTTAAAAGATTTTAACATTTTAAGTAATAAATAACAGTTAACCAATTATTGATTGAAGAAACTTCAATTATGGGGTTAGGGGTTGCTTCAAACTGAAATATTCTAATTTCTAACCCTTTAGTTTAAGATGTACATTTTAATTTTATGCAAAATTTACTTTAATTTATTTTAAAATAGGTAATTAGAGATGACATATTTGAACTAAACGTTTTGAATTAAAACCAATAAAGTCTCAAACAAAATATTTGAAGTGGTAAGCCTTGAATTACTATTTCCAGAGTGTTAAATTGAGGAATCTATACGTTCCAATTTTATTTATTTCAATTAACAAATTTAGTGTTGATTGAGGTTGATGCAATTTGGTACGTAGGATTTCACATAAATGTTGTGGCTTTTTGCTAAAATTCAAAGGTTTGGAGAAAAAATTAAAGAAAATTCCTTAACTTCACAGGGAAAATTAATATGAGTTTATTTTGAAGAGATAAATTTTAAAAGAATTTTTAAATTTGAATGACGAAACAAAAACAAAACAAAAACAATTTGAATAATGAATAACAATTTTTAATTTTTAAATTGAATAATAATCAAGTAAGTTGAAATTATTAAAGATTTGAAAAGTTTCCAAACTAATTTGAAGAATTGTAAAATTTCAAGAAATTTAAGGCGCAAAAAAAGGTTTTAAGGATGTCAAACAAAATTTATATGCTTTATGAACATTTAACCGGTTTTAAACGAGTAGAAGGTTTAAATCAAGATTCTTAGGGAAACTAGTAGCAATTAACGAAAAATTGATCTAATAGTATCATTGCCAGGGCATATTGAATTATTAGGACTAGACTATTTGATCTATTTAGTAAATTTATTAGATCAGTAATTTTATTAAATCATAGTGTGTATGTGCAATTAGGCAATTGTCAGATTGGAAAAATTGGGATTACGTTAAAGAATGTTAACCAGTCCAGAGATATCACGATTTCAAAGAAAAATGTTGCAGAAATTACCTCGACTTTGCTGGGAAAATTTGAAGGATTATTATTCAAGAGGTTAGTTTTGAAAGAATATGTAAAAGATTTAAAAAATTTTAATAATAAATAACAGTTGAACAATTATTAATTTGAAGAATGGGGTAAAGTTAATTAGAAGGCTTGAAATGATCTCCGAATAACTTGAAACGTGAAAAGATTTCAAAACATTCAAGACTGAAATAAGGTTTGGGGATGATGACCGATTCTTATGCGGTCTAACGGACAGCCTGAATTTTACATAACAAGGTTATATAAGCATGACGCACACAAACCTATTTCTATAGCTTAACCTAATACTACTACATATATGACGCACCTCTCTAACGCAGAATATCGCACGCTGAGTATATCGGTCGAAACGGTCCTTATATACTTGATCAGAAAATTTGCAGCGCTTGTGAGAAACGACCAGTGCCGGGCCGAAAATCTTTGGTGCCCCGAGTCATATTTAATTTTTTAATTTCGGAATCCGAAACGTATACGAAATTTTTAGCAGGCTTATGTATACGGTCTGGCGGATGCGATTAGACCGACTTGTGTCTGGTCAAGTCCGTCCTTTGTACGGTCTGCCGGATGCGATAAATCCGGATTGTGTCCGGTTGAGTCCGTGTTTTGTACGGTCTGAAGGACGCGATCAATCCGGATTGTGTGGATGCGACTAGTCCTATCTTTGCCTGGTCATGTTCGGCCATGTCCATGTTTTGTACCGTCTGGCGGCTGCGAATAATCCAGTCAAGTCCAAGATTTTTGCGATTTTTAGGAATGCGATTAATCCGGATCTCATCCAATTAATTCTGAAATTTGTTCTTCCTGACGAATCCGAATAATTTAGATCTTATTCATCTTTGCCCGGTATTTCTCTAATTATTCGCGAACGCAATACACCCTTATCTTATCCGGTATAGCAAACTGAACTAAAAAAATGAAATTCGATACAGTTATAGAGTATTTAATTATAAATGAGCGATAACAGGATCTTAAAAGTTGTACGAGAAGTCATTTGTAATTACATTTTCAATGCACATTTAAGACAAGAATTAGAACACTTTTGAACAAAGTATGTTGAATAGTATTTTGTGTTTGTATTTATTCAAGAAAGTCCCTAGGGCTAAATAGCCCTCTGAGGAACAGGATATTAGAAGGTCATTACAAATGTGTACAAGCACAGATCGGCAGTATACTTGGTTAATCTTACAAGTTAACCTATAAACTAAAAAAAATAAATAAGCAGAGTCGACCTTACACGGAGAAGCTCTGGCACGAGCAGTTAGTGTTAAAATAATTATTTTTTTCATAGCACTAGCCACAGTTGCCAACACACTATCCGCTCGTGAATTCACACGACCGGCTAGTGTGAATTCACGAGCGGGCAGTGTGGTGGCAACTGTGGCTAGTGCTATGAAATTTTTTTTTTCAACACTAACCGCTCTTGCCAGAGCTTCTCCGTGTAGAGTAAGTATCAGATTAAGTATAAGATTATCGCGTAGTGATTAAAATTGTGTCATTAATTAATTAGTAGCTCTCTGTGCATGTTAAGGTATGAATGTTCATTACATAGAAAGAGATTCCAAGATGAAATATTCGAGAATTAAGAATGATAATTTACCAGTGAGTATAGTATACAGTTTAGAGAACTGTAAAACAAAAACTATTTAAACCAATTATTATTATTATTTCCGTCCACTGATCCTTCTTCCACAACATCGTCGATTCCATCATCATTCCCATCAACTGTTCCTTCCACATCATCGTCAATTCCATCAACATTCCCATAAACTCCTTTTTTCCACATCATCATCAATTCCATCAACATTCCGATCAACTGCTCCTTCTTCCAGATCGTCATCAAATCCATCATCATTCCAATCAACTGCTCCTTCTTTCCAAGAGAGCAGTAGATTCACTTTCATGAACAGATTCATTTTCTATCGGAACCATATAATTATCCTCATCCTTGTTGAAAAGCCAATTAGTTTCCTCATCATTTTCCGTGTTACTATTCTCGTCTTTATCGAAATTCTCATTATTTTTATTTGTTTTTGAAGTTTCATTAGCGCTTTTGTGTTTTTTTTCTGACGCCCTACCCAAAAATGGAAGAAAAATATTCAATTTTTTCGGTACGCCCTACTATGCAGTAGTATTTTCCATTTTCACTTCAATGTCACCAAATTTAAAACCTGAACCTACGGATACATTTTGGATAGAATCGGGATGCTTCCGGAATCAATGTTTTTGACCGGATGAATTTCGGATTTAAGCGGACGATTTTCCGATTTCACTTGCATTTCACGGAATTACAACTTCAACCAGCGAATTAATGTTGAATAGAATCGGACTGTTTCCGGAGTCGATGTTTTGGACCGGACGAATATCGAATTTAAGCGGACGAGTTTTTCGTTTTCACTTTAATTTTACCGAATGACATGAAAACCTGCGGATTAATTTCAGATAGAATCGGACTGTTTCCGGAGTTGATGTTTTAGACCGGACAGATTTCGGATTCAATCGAACGATTTTTCGTTTGACTTGAATTCCACCAAATTACAATTTAAAACTGCGGATTAATTTTGAATAGAATCTGAATGTTTTCGCTTCAGGTCCGCCCCAGTGGAGGGCGCCACTTGAGGGCCGTCAAGTTCCCTCCCATCGGCTGCCGCGCGCGAATTCACGAGAGTGAATCAGCAATATAACCGAAACCTTGTATTACATTGCCTAATAATAAATTTACTTATCTCACAAGTGCATCGAACATTGAATCTTCAATCTCACGTCACCCACTCTTTCCACGAAGAACAATCATTGATCCTTCGAGGCGGATTCGGATACTACAGGGAGGTGATCGTGGCGTGGAGATCAGACAAAGGCCAGCCGGCATTAAAAGCATGAACAAATAATCTTTGAGTGGACGTCGACGGCAATTTTCGTCATGTAAGTAACATTATGCGCAATTAACAACAAATCTGGTCAAACAATCTCCCACACATGGTTGTATAGCAAGGGAGGAGAGAGTAAAGTGGAGGGCAGTCAAGAATTCTCTTAGGCATATCCTTATCTCACTCACTCTCTCACTCTCGCCTCGAGCTGTCGATCTTCTACTCGGAGCGGACACTCACCCTTCGTCCCTGCGACCCGAGATGCTTCGGCGAGACGAGGTGATGGTTTAAAGGGCTACTTTTGGTTGGACCATAACAGGTAGAGCACTGTCAAAAGATGTCAATCCGACCACAACCACTTGTACCACACTGTTCACTTGCCTGGAGACGACATAGCATGATAAACTCATCTCCTTGATCATTGGTGTCTGACTTAGACGTACCCACGGCGAATTGCGTTGCTTTGTCCGATTCTCAACTAGTACTGCATTGGCTGCGGTCGAGTGAGCCGACTGGAAACGTTCTGATAGACAATTACGTCGAACATGTTTGAGAGCTGTTGCCAGCGTCAATCTGACGTTATGTTCCCACTGAATCCAACTCGGAAGGTTTGGCAACGCGTGGGGTTGAATCTCCACATCCATTATCTTGCAAGTTGTGGTGGACTGGTCCTGACTGGCTAGCCTCCTCTGATGAATCTTGGCCTTCCATCAGTAACTTAGCTCCAGTTGAATCCTTCGTCAATTTTCCGACTACAAAAGTTTGTTGCGCATTCAAGAGCTTCGATACGGAACTCTTGGATCGATAATCTGATCTCGGAAGACTCCTCAGAGTCGTCATATATATGCTTCGTTGGATTAAACATCGCCGACAGCCTGCGGACTCTGAGCCCAACGGGAACTTTATCACCGCGAATGAATAGAAGGCCGGATTCCATGGCTTCGTTCGCCTGAGCCAATCGGTATGGCTTCAAGAAGAGTTCAACCGATTACGAAACCCAAATTCCCCATCTGCGCGGCTTCCCTCCCATGATTGGGCACGTTCTATAGCACTGATGGGATCATAAGAATTGGAGATTGACTACAGAATTCCAGCTTATCGTATGCAGAGAGACACCCACCACCGATCGATGGCCGCTGTTTACCTGTAGGCCTCATCATCAGTTTGGGCGCACCAACGCTCACTACACGGAAGTTTTCGAACAACATATGCTTACATGCTACCTATGAAGAGTTTAGCACGCTCTTAGCCATTATTTGAATGGTTCTTAATAGTCGCCTACTCACTGCATTGACGGCTTCAGGTCACCCTGCCATTGGAGGACTGTTAATCTCAATCCAGACCTCCAAATACAAGGGCAAAATCCTCATTAACTTCCCCATTGGAAGTTACCCAGAGCTCTCCTCAATCAGTTTTGGAACCGTTGGAGTTTTGAGCACCTGAATACACTTACGCAGAGAACGAAATGGACTTCATCTGGAAGGAACCTCAAGATCGGAGATATGGTTGTGGTTGTCGCACTATTTTCATAGTTAATTTTTTAGACCGGAAAGATTTCGAATTTGAGTCGGACTCTTCCGGGAGTGAAAGTTTACGTTCGAATATATTTCATATTAGACCGGACTATTTTCCATTTTTAGTTCGACGAACATAATTTCGGATCAAATCACTCTCTTTTCGGAGTCGAAATTTATGGTCCGGACAGACTCCGGACATAATCAGACAAATTGCGGATTGTTTTCGTACAGTTTTCGGATTAGATTGGACATACTTATGGAAAAAATCGTGAATCGGATTGATTTCTTATAGATTCAGACCAATTTTGGAATTCGAAATTTTTAGCAGGGATTCATACTACCAAAACTAATTTTTGTTGCAGGGAAATGCTTCCGTGAAATTAGCGGTAGATTCAACCTTTGTTTATTCTGTGAAATTTCTGTTCAATACAGTAAACATATTGTAACGTTTTCAAAAATATTGATAAGTTTCAAAATAGTACTTTACGTTTTAGTTTTCTTGAAAATAAACTAATTTTTCCATTCTTTAATTCATGCAGTTAGGGTAATCGTGACCTTAGTCGCAGTAATCGTGATGGCAATTTTCTTTCTTTTTATGTTTGCAAATTCGTGTAGAGTCATATAGTCTTCAAATCTTTCATTCGTCTGAATTCAGTGAAAATATTCTAGGAGACCTTATTCGTTTGAAAGTGCCAACACGAATTCATTCCAGTGTCGGCCAATTCATTTTAATCAGCTAGATTTTAAGTTAAGCTTCAATTCGCCAGAATTCGCCAGAATCCGCCAACGCGAATACAGTTAAAAACTAGTTTATTCAATCGAATTCTTAAGGTATAACTAACGCACAGGGCATATAGGATCTGTTGTAAAAATATATATTATGGATTCCTGTAGCTCACTGTTGTACTCTAGACTTATAAACTTGGGGTCGCTGGCTCGAAACTCGAGGCATGCAATTTTTGTTAATTTTTTTCGAAATAACCTTGACCACGAATTAAGGCAAATGGATATGCATTCAATGTGTGCTCGCTCAGTTCGTTTCAACGAATCAGAAGTTTCTTTTTACTGAGATAGTAAACCTACATTATCTTATTTGAAAAATTCGAGTCTAGGCTTTGGGGGGGGGGGGGGGGGCAGCCGACGTGGCCCCCCTCCTCTGGATCCGCGCCTCTTCTCTTCTGAGATGCTTGTTTTAATTACGTCTCCTAGAGTGAAGTGCATTCTTTTGATGTTTCCGTTGGACAGTGGATAAAAAGTCCATTAGGATTGTTTTGGGTGCTTCGAAAATGTAGATGTAACTAATCGAGCAATCCTTTTATTACACAGGGTGTCCCAGACTCAAGTTTCAGTACTTATATGACCGTATTTATTATTATCAGTTCTGGGTTGAGGCCTTAGCAGCCCCTGACGCTTGGGTTAAGCCTTTGCGTCCTCTTGTGAGTCAAAGCATGACCTCATAGCCCTCTTCATAAGGAGAGGACCGCAGCCACGCTATTGGCCGATATCTCTGACTCACTGATAAAGTAATTACCTGTGAGTGTTAGACGTTTCCCCGCAACCGCAGGGCAGTAACAAAGAATGTGAGTAGATATTTCATTATCCTTTCCGCACAGACGACAGAGGGGACTTTCTGCAAGCCCTATTTTATGTCTGTGATATCATAACTTCCCATGTTCTATGAATTTTAGGACATTAATTAGGACTTTAATTTCATTGCTCCTGAGCTTAAGCATTTCCCTAGCTCGTTTGGAGTTAAGCTTTCAGCCCAAGAGTGTATTGGCCTTTCTGCAACCAGAGACCAAGTCCCACTCATTCTGATGTTCCTCAGTCAGCCAACTGTTAATTTCTTCAGTGACTGACTTGCTGGAAATACCTACCACTGGCTCGGGTCCAGTAAAATTTCTTCCTGCTGCTAGCTTGGCTAGCCTATCCGATATCTCATTGCCCTTGATACCAATGTGTCTAGGGATCCATAGCATAGTGACTCGGTTTTGGATCGCTAACGTATTGAGTGCCTCAAAGCATTCCCATACTAATAGGGACATAGTCGTTGTTTCATTCAAGGCCAATAAGGCAGCCCTGCTGTCTGCGCAGATACGGATGTTCCTTCTATTGCCGTACTCCCTTGCCTTATAGACACACTGGAGTATGGCCATAATCTCAGATTGTAGAGCTGTGGCGTAGGACCCCATCTCAATTGTGAAGCCCATTTCATTCCTTCCACGATATACGCCGGCTCCTGCATTCACCTCGTTCCTGGAGCCATCTGTAAACCAGTTGTCTCCATCACTGAGCAGGTATGCGTCGCCGTTAACCCATTCCTCCTTCGTGGATAGGCTAACACGATACTTCTTGTCGCAGAGGTAGCGAGTGACCATTTTGTCCCCGGGGCATGTTCAGGGTCGGCCTTCTCGCGATGTCGACTGGGATCTTCAATGCTGTCAAGATCCATCTGTCATTCACCAAATTTAGCCTCCAGACCGCCTTCGCAGCCACGGCCATGATGGTAAAATGGAGGGGCTCTAAGCATATTAGTGCCTCCAGTGCCATCCTGGGTGTCGACTTCGAGACTCCAGTGACTCCTCTCAAAATCAGTCCCCTAATCCTTTCCAGTCGAGACTTCATCTCTCGACCTGCTCGACCTGCTCGACCCTGCTCCACCAGACTACCACCGCATAGGTTAACCTGGCTCGCAAGATGGCTGTATAAATCTACATAGGTATCTCCGGTTTCAAGTCCCAGTTTTTTCCTATGCCTATCTTACAGAGCCATAGGGTCGCTACTAGCTTCTTGCACTTATTTTCCAGGTGCTCATTCCATGAAAGCTTCTTATCCAGAATGACTCGCAGATATTTACTTCTTTCTTTGGTTTCCAGTTGTTGTCGTCCACAGGTGACTTTACTTGCCTCTGAGTTGCCGTCCCCCCTTCTCCAGACCTTGCAAATCTTGGAAAATGTGTCCTGATCAGATGGGCCATCCGAATCTGAGTATCCCTCTCCGGGCAATTTCTGAGTGCCGAGAATAGCGTACGGATTTCGAGAAAGCAGCCTGTCCGATCTAACCGCCTCAGCTCCCTTCTCGATGTCTGTACAAAAGTTGGTCCAGCTCACTTGCTTTGCCTTACGCAGGGCCGTCTTCAAGGATACGGGGGCCCCGGGGCCTGTCAAAATGTGGTCGCCCTCTAGCGGATTCAAGAAATGTTATTCCTCGCTGGCTTCTAAAAAAAAAGTTACGTATTGCACCTTTGTATTCGTTCCTCATCGTTGTGAATGACGTCCATAATTCCTTCGTTTTGCCAGTACTGGCACGTCTGAACCTCTCTCTGGTTACCCAGCGAAGCTCTTTGAGTTTCTCATTCCACCAGAGTGCTCCCCAGCCTTTCGAACTGTTGTAGGTCGATAGTTACTTCCATAATTAGCGTTGATGGCTTCCGTGAGAGTTTTGGCTGCCAACTCCAGGATGTCCACGTCTCGGATTGACCTGGGAACCTCTGAAAGTGCACATCTTAGTTCCGTGGAAAACTGATCCCAGTCCGTTCTTCTTGGATTTCTGAGCCATTTAGAGCCAGCGGGTAGAACGGATTCCAACACGAACTCTACCTGTGAGTGATCTGAGAGAGAGGGTTCGTCTGAAACCCTCCAATTTTCGATGCCATCCCTAAAACTACTAGTGCGGAGAGTGATGTCAATGACTTCTTCCCTGACCGAATTACGGAACGTCGGGGTGTTCTCCGTGTTGAGAATATCTAAGTCAGTAGTGATAAGGTATTCCAGTAGGTCATTACCTCTTGAGTTGACGTCCGTGCTACCCCACAAAGTATGGTAGGAACTAGCATCGCAGCCCAACAGAAGAGGAATACTTCTTACCTTGCAATATTCCACCGGTGTACATACCTCCACTGGTGCGTCGGTATCGCTGTCATAAGGAAAATAAGCTGATCCCAGAACTAACCTCCCTAATCCTTTGAGATCCATGGCTATCACCATCAGGTCTCTCGAACACAGTTCAAGCAGCTGGACAGCGCCAACTCCCTCCGTCAGTATACATGACCTTGGTTTGGCTGTCTTGGGATCCCTGTCACAAAAAAGACCAGCCCCCCCTAATCCCCTAACGGTATGTCGAACTAATCATGGTTCTTGGATTAGCGAGATACCTGTATGCCTCGCAGCCATGCCCGTCTGCAAAACTGCAGGAGCGTGTTTGCTGTGATGCAAGTTAATCTGGGTGATGGTTAAACCAGAAGCAGTCATTTAGGTCTACTCCCGATCTTCCTGCATCTCAACAGGCTCCTCCTGTCCCTGGCCGGTAACCCTAACGTTGATCTGTCCGAAGTGATAGAATTGCCTGTTGCTGAGGGCCGCAAGGGCTCTCGTTTGGGACTCCGAAATATACACGACTAGAAGATGCCTAGTGCCTTCTAGTGTTTCCATTTCCTGAGGCTTTTCGTGCCTGAAAATTCGCCAGGAAGCTGTCTTCAGTGAGGGGTTGCATCCATCCAACCGACGAAGCACCTCAGATGGGTCTTCCGATTTGGACGCAAACCACGCCGTAGCTCTCACCATTTTTAGAGCAACTCAACCCCACCCACCTTAAGGGCCGCACCTTCCCACAACACTGTCTCGACCACCGCTTTGAGTAGACAAGCTTTAACGGCTAGGTCGGCTGCTACAAATACAAAAATCCCTTCTCTGCAGAAGGAGGTCCCAAATTTTGGCCATTGATCTGTGGACACTTTTCCAAGCGTTGGTCCTTTGTCCTTTGAGCGGCCGTCAGACCAGCTCCCGACCACTCTCTGTTCGTCGGCTGCTGGGCCGCCTTGCGCCTCTTCACAGGCCCAGCCACCCCCGGTGGGGTGCCCTCTGAGCCTCTACCTCTCTTTCGGGCCTCAGTGCTGGATGTCAGCCCTTTAACTGCCGACGCTCCAGCTCCCGCAGCTGCTTCCCTAGCCTGCCGCGCTTTCCTCTTCAGTCTCCTTTTCAATAAACCGTCGGTTCTATTTTTATTATTGGGGGGCCGATTGTCCTCTCCCAACACCATAGCCTCGTTTAGAGAGACCGTCAATTCCTCAGCTCACAAGGGAGCTGAGGGCACATCCGTCAACTGAACTTGGCTTGCCGGAGAGACAGATAGGGAGGTAAGGGTTATGTTGGGCCCGTCAAGGCCCAACCCCTTACCCCCCTTCGCCACCTCCCTTCTTCCTCCTTCTCCTTCTTCATTTTTATTATTTTGCGTGTCCATATTGATCTCACGAGAAGTTAGGGAAATGAATGTCAGCCCCTGCAGGGCCCCGCATGCAGGGGTAAGACTGCAATTATTCGGGGAGGTCGTCCGGTGTCCCCGAGAGGCCGTTAAGATACCTTCGTAATCCCCACATGCCAAAGTGCCATGAGCACGATCGCTCTACAACCACGGCTTAGAGGGGTGGTCAAATTAAGTGAGACCTCAATGTACAAATATCCGCTTGCGAACCACCATAACAAAAACGGAGGGCTGTTTCTTAGTCGCTATGCGGGCCGCATGTCATTTCTGAACGAATTACAAAACTGTAAGTCGGTCCGGGAGGGGCCTCGCCCCATGCATCCAGAAGGCCTATGTTAGCTAGGCTCTTTCACCCTTCTACCATACCGCAATCACACATGCCAGGAGAGCTCGTTTATATGGATCCTTTCATTCATATCCATACGCATGCAGGCCGAGGTCCTTTTGACCCGTATGTCCCACATGCCCAAGCATGTCGTATGAACAGCCATGTGTGCGTGACCGGGATTTCAACGTAGTGCTCTCCCGTCGCTAACCCCACCTCTGCACTCCCTTTGATAATACTGCGTTGGAATCCCGTTCACTCATGCACGACTGTTTATACGGCGCTCCTGATTGGTCGAGCTTGAATATTTTATAACCAGAAAACTAAACCTTCAACTGATTTTTGGAAAATGAGTTTTCTATTAATTTTTTCTATTTTTCATTTTTTGATTTTCATTGACTTTTAACTTAGTGGAATTCAGAAAACAAGAGCCTCACGTATTATAGTGACTAATCAATTCACCAACTAGTTTCAACTCTTTCATTTCAGGGTTATTGGGTCGCCCGTTAGTAGATACAGAGCTTCTAAATCTTTTTCATTTTCAAAGAAATTCTCTTGTTTCCAGGTTTCGTCTTGCTGAACTTGCTTTTATAAGATATTCCTCTTTAATAAATTTGTGGAATGCAAGGATTCGAAAATGTTGATCCCGGCAGGATCGCCAAAATGTTATGCATTAAAATTCTTGAAAGTATTTCTCGTGTAAGCTCGAAGCCAAACTCTGACTTTCAACGCTTTATTTGCGTTTATGAGTACAGGTTCAAAACTGAGCTCCTCAGATAGGCGGTGTTGTATATATGCTTATGAGATGTAGAGTGGGGGTAATTTTCAGCTCATAACAGGGTAACAAAAATTATCGAAATATTTCAAGCACAATCAGATGAGAATTTTTAGCTTACTCATAACCTTGAGAAATAACTTCTATTGTGATATAATAAGGTCTGCGGCACATAGAGGCATTTGTCCTCAACTCCTGAAAGTTGAAAATCAGAAACTTACTATGGAAAGAAATATTTACCTAGGATGTACCATTTCTCTCTCATAAACTAATGCATTGATATTATGCTTGTGAGTAATTAAAAAATAAATTGAATTTCAAATTTGATTGGTTCATATATATAATAGAACTTTATCAAATAGCTCTCATTTTATATTGTATGTTTTTTCATTGAGATCTTTTAATTTTATGTAATTGTTACAAATAAGATACAAACCAGAAACATTATTTTATTGATTAAATAATTCTATGACTCAACTATTTAGTGACCTTCATGGTGTGTAATAAAAAAAAACTTTTGGTGTTGTATAAATTATCCTTTATATTTCAGAAATCTCTCAATCTTTAATTAATAAATTTAGAGTATCCAGAGAAAATCCAAATAAAAACAAAAAATAGATTGATTTTTTGAGTAACATGGCACTGTGATAATTGTTTTCCAAAAATTGTGATAATTGTTTTCTAAAAATTGGGAAAATATTTGAAAGTCCAGGATCTGAAGAATCAGTGTGGCCCCGTGCGGTTCGGTCGCTCTAAACGAAATCTTGCAGAATCAAAATAACAAATTTTTTAAGAAGTGGTTACAAAATAAAAAATTACTAAAAATTCCGTTAGATTTTGAAGTGAAGTTGAAGTGTAACTTTAAAATTGCACTAAGTGAAAAAATTAATAAATTTTAATAAACTTTTCTGAAATTTTTGAACAAAATTCCATTTAATTCGACGAATTTTGAATTTAGAAATTTGGATCAATTTAAAATGAACAGTTTTGTTTCAAATTCTATAAAAATTATCTTTGAAACATTTATATTGTTCATTAACATTTTTATGGTGATTGTGACAATCAAAATTGGTGTTGTTCTAAGGGAATAAATGTTTCCCTTTTACAATGGAATATAGGACATAACAACAGAAGAATAAGTCTTTTTTTCCTTCATGGTTTTCCATTTGGTGTGAAACTGAAGTTTTTCAGAAATTTTAACATGTCATCATGGATTTCGCTGGAATTTGACAGAATGTCGTGAAAAAATACTTAATTCATGGAAATGTTGCATATAAAGAGAAAGGGCAATAATGCAATCAATTTGAAAAAGACCTTTTTAGATATGATAAAGACTTTGATAATTTTATCGAATTTTTATATGAAACATTGGAAATTATTGTAATTTAATTTTTTGTTGACTGGAAATTAAAAGAAGTATTAAAGTGCAAACAAGGTTTTGAAATATTGAGGATTGACACTTAAACCGAAAATTAAAAGTTAAATATTCATCCAAAAATAAAAAATGAAAAATAATGTAAATGACAGTATGATAAGAAACTTCAGTGTCATATATACATACATTACTAATATAGAGCATATGATAGAAATATTTGTTGTAGTATCCTGTAAAATTATACCCTTATGAGGAGATCTAAAGTGATCTTGAAACATGTTGGTCCCAAAAGTAATATAAAAAAGACGGAGAAAGAGAAAGGAAAATGAGAGTGAGGATGGCTTGGTTGTATCTTTCCCGATTCTCTCCCTCTTTTTTCCTCTTCTTATATACTGGTCTCTAATGAGCTGATTACAACGTTGTCTGGAAACATATTTCGAGGCCTTTCTATGCATTCTTTTTGCATATATTAACCTTTTTGAATATGTTCTTTCAAAGCAACTGATTTTTTGATTCACAATGTTTCTGAGCTTTTTTGTTCAAAAATAGAATTTTTGTACAGATTGACTTGCTAATATTGTGTTTCTAATTTTCTTCTTGAAAAATCTAACAAGCAGAGACATTAAGCCATAAACCTTGATATTTGTTTCTCTTGAGTTCGGATTTAATTGCCGTTCTCAGATAGTCGCTATCTTGGTCTACTTTCTAAATGACGTTTTATATTACTTAAATTCGCCCTTTCTCTTATAGCATTCCAACTTATTGGTTCATCAAACTACAGTATAACTGTTAAATATATTTACTTCAATTATTTTATCCTTTTTGATTAATTTAACATGTTTTCAACGTAAATGAGTAATAATTTCTATAAAAATAGATTTTTGTTTGACGCATGAAGAAACAGTTATTTTTACTGTGAGTATAAGGTTACTTTCACTAGATTCTTTTTTCAACTGGGCTGATACATACTTTAGTTTGCTATGAATCGACAGTTATTGCAATGGTCGACTAAATTACTTTTATAAGATCAACTTTACTAGTTTCCGATAGTAAAACTCAACCTTCCATCTCAGTTATCTGTACGAGAAATGTAATAAAATGAAGTAGGAAAAACTTAACCCATACAATATATTACAGTTATTTTTTGAAACGCGATTAAATAAAAAATATCTTTAAACAATTCGAATAACAATGTTTATCTGTTCTAGTATTTTTATCTAATATACAAAAATGAAAAATGAATTTTTACATTTCAAAATCAAAAATCCAGTTTTTCAAGAAAACAAAATGAGATCAAAAATTATGAAGGGGGCTTATGTTGTAGGAATTGATCCAAAGAACCATTTTGCTCTCTAAACTTGTTTTCATACCTCGCTTTATTCTCACCCTTGGGTGTAAGTCATTTGAACGAAACCGTGAGTATTGAGCGAATTGACTCTAAGTCAGCAAATTTCTTATCGATAATTCTTTCAAAATAATTATCCTCCAGAAGTACAGAACGTTTTTATCTGGATTTTAATTCTGCACCATTTTTTATGACAATTGTGTATTAGGAAAACAAATCTCTGCTATATTTGGCTTTATGTGGATATAATTCGAAAAAATAAGATTACGTCAATTTTCAGATCAAGAAAAACTATGGCAAATGGTTATTTGTACCATCAAAAATTATGACAAATATCGATTCTGGATGATGAAGATTATGATCATTGCTAATTCAGAAAAGTAATAATCATCATGAGCAGTAAATGGAAATGATAAAAATTAGGTGCAATGGTAATTCAGAAAAATAAAAATTAGGTCAAACGGTAAATTGCAAAATTATAAACTAATTATGCATAAATAAAATAAAATGTGCTCTGAAAAATGTTGATGGCTTGTTAATTAGTTTATAAGCTACAGATTTGCGAAGTTTAGACTAATGACGCGCAAATCATGTGATCCTCTGCTATTCAGGTCGCTCGACATTAGTGCGCATTATAAACGACTAGCTCGTAAACCGTTAGCTTGATTGAAGTTTTCAAGCAGACTGTTCTATTTGGTTTCTGACGTAGATTGACGTTCTACACTTTGCAGCTGAAAATTCAGTGAATTAACTATACAGTTTCAATGCTCGTTATTATACATAGGTTTATGTAGCAGCCATTTAGTGTAATAAGACCTTTCATGAAATTGTTAAGACAGTCCATGAACTTTTAGTAAATCGTGTAATGATCGACAGTTACACTATCTGTCTAAATTTTCTAACTGCTTCATGATCTGCACAAGTACCTTTAGACAGTGTAATAGTTTGGAGCTTCACAATCGCTATAACTATTCTAACCATTTTCATGAAACTACTAACGTTCTATCAAGCAGATGGTGTAATAAAGTTGGATAAATATAATTTTAAGTAATCATTACTCAATCCTAGGTTTTGATTGTTTAAATAATATTAGTTTGGTTCAATATACAGATATCATCAGTTCTATAGTTAACTCTTTTATGACGGGGTCAATAGGAAATCGATTGGACTTCAGATTAATGGTCCATTAGTTGCATGCCAAGTTTATAATCGCATTTCTGACATCCTTCTTCTTACAATTCAAAATCTTGGAGCTGTACGAGATTTTCCATCGTGATAATACTTTTTCCACATTTATTCTGGATCCTGGCGCAAATATAGTATCTGCTGACAAAGAATATTATCCGATATGCCATTACTGTTTCATAAAAACGCCAGGAATTATCGGAGAATAAAGAACTTCTATTTTAATCCAAAGTAGACACGTTATATGCCCTGAAAATTATCTCCTTGTTAATGCCATTCTTCATAAGCCATCGTTTACAAAAATCAGAGTATTGAGATGTATTTTTTATAGCGTCTCTATTGAAAATTCGATTTTCGATACCTGTGAAGCGGGTCGAAACTGAGAGTTCCAACCCGGGGGATGAATCTTGAAATGCTTCTACCTTGCGGCTGGACCTCTCACTTTTAACCCGATTCACAGGTACCTTCAATCGAATTTTCAATAGAGTTGCTATGAAAAGTATCGTACACAGTTAGGGGCGAAGGCCGGGGATACCTGACTCGTGTGATGGCTCGTCAGAAATCGCCGCCTTTCGCCCCTAGCTATGTAATATACTATTTAAGCCGGTTGTTAATGAAGACAGTAAGTGGAAAAGGGCGAGGAAAGGATGCTTCCAGTATTTTTTCTTGTATGTACATTTGGTCAGAGTAGTATATGCTTAGTAAAATGTTGTAATAAATTGCCTGTAAATACAGCGAAAAAATTTGGAGTGGATGATTTTTGTCATATCAGTATACATAATTCAGAAAAAAGGTTTGAACAAACACCGCAGAGTCCCACTAAGAGCAACTTCCATCTATGAGAATGACACCAGCTACTGATAGAACCGCGGCAAATCAGACTTATCGCCACGTATCACGAGCGTGAGATACGTTGCCACAGGGCATGATGGCATCACAACGATAGGCCGGCAAAACCCTTGTGTTCTGAGGACAAGAAGCGACACAAGAATGACAGCTTTCTGGGTACATCTCGCAAGTGCCTTGGCATACTTTTTCCACGCGGGTATGGTTTTGAGGCTAGGAACAAGTGATAGTTTCGCACTTCTGAGCGCACCGATCACAAGAACTTCAATCTCTCGTCCTCTTCCTTTTACTTGGCAGTGATGTTGCAGTCGGTCGAAGCCGAGAATTCAATCACAAATATAGTTCGTCTCTCGAAGTCTTGGAGAATAAAGTCGGGCTTCGAGTGTGCAACGGAGGCTGCTGTCCGAACGTCGTAGTTTTGAGAAAATTTGGCACTTATCGTTTTGGACAATTGACTATATCTCCATCGGAGCCTTCCGCATGGCAGATTCGCAGCCAGTACTTCAAGAGCGCCAAAGATGATAATAAAGCACTCTCAGATCCGCATTATGTCTGTAGAGATACGTCGTCAGATAGTAGGTTTTCTAGGTACTCATCGTCTGCATGACACGTCTACACCTATCGTTGGGAACGCCTTGACATAAAATGCGGTCACGGTATACTTCGATGGAAATGACACCATCCTGGCATGCGAGAATGATACCCTCTGTACCTGTCCTGAAGATCTGAGTGGAGCAAAAGTTTCCTCCTTCGACTTTGAGAAGTAAAGCATCTAGATGGGCTAATGCACTTTCCTCACTTCTGATGTTAAAATTCAGGCCAAGGGTTTCGGACGCCTGCTCTGCGGCTTTGTAAAGGAATGCTCCTTTGTTAATCATCTCGTGTTTTCTTATCATTTTCGGGAGAATATGTCTGCCATTTGCAACGATGTAAGCTGTACTTCAAACAGTTCGGATATAAAGACATTGGATATTCAGAATTCCGCGCCCGCCTTGACAGCGTGAGATGTATAATCGCAGAACGGAAGAATTGATATGCAAGCTCTTATGCATCTGCATAATCTTACACCGTGGCGATAGTACAGGCCGCAAGCTCGCTCTTCGTCAATTGAACCACCTCAAACGAGTAAAGTAGAACCGGGACCGTAAACATGTTAGTCGCAGATCCATTGTGACAGTTTTTTCCCTATGAAAAGTATTATATAATTCGGGAATCGTGTACATTAGGGCGTATCAAAAAAATGAAATATTTTTTTTCGTTTTTGGGTAAGACCAAAAAGTTCCTGCTAGATGCTAAAATAACTCCCG
Organism: Andricus quercusramuli; assembly: GCA_932178445.1. Lineage (NCBI taxonomy): Eukaryota > Metazoa > Arthropoda > Insecta > Hymenoptera > Cynipidae > Andricus > Andricus quercusramuli. The sequence goes on along the minus strand of CAKNXH010002259.1, from coordinate 83,456 downwards.
AAAAGTATTAGTCTTAAAACAAGTGTCTCCAGTGCGGCAAGATCGTTATATGTCAAAATAGGGAATAATGATAATAATAGATTTCTCATCACAACGGGTTCAAAAATGGTTATTTCAGACGCAGGTGAGCCGTGAAAAATGCATATTGTATCCACATATATACCTGCTTAGTATAGACTCAATGGAAAAATGTCCTTTGTTCACGCGTTCATGTTAAAATGACAGATAATCATAATTTCTGATCCAGATAAGCGTTAGAAAATGCATATTGTATTACAAGGTCAAAACTGATTATTTCTGATCCAGATAAGCAGTAAAAAATGCATATTGTATTTAAGTACGATACCTGCCAAGCATAGACCAAATGAAAAAATGTCCTGGGTTCGCGCTTTTATTGTTAAAGTGACACTGATAATCGTAAAATTCATGAAATATTATATATTTTCAACTATTAAAAGTTCACAAATGGATATTTCTGTCCCTTTATTTGAATACAATATGCATTTTCACCGCTTTTGCGGATCAGAAAAAAAATGTTTGTCAATATATTTTGTAAATTTTACGATTATTATCTGTCACTTGAACACGAACCTTTGAACACAGGACATTTCTCGATTGGGTCTATACTAAGCAGGTATATATGTGGATACAATATGCATTTTTGGCGGCTTATCAGGGTCACAAGTAACCATTTTTAAACCTTTGGCAATGAGAAATATATTATTATTATTATTCCATATTTTAACATATAACGAGCTTGCGAGAACTGAAGACATTTTTTTCAAAACTCATATTTTTCGGGAATTATTTTGGCAACTACCAGAAACTTGAAAGCCCTATCCAAAAACGAATGTAAAATATTCCATTTTTTCGGAACGCCCTATTGTAAATAATAGACATATATACTTTTCTGTGTGCGCGCCTGTGTTCCGCTTGAAATCTCCTGCCGAAAATTTTTTTCTGGCTACGACCTCGTTCAAAATGTAATTTTCGTTATACTATTTATGAGAAAAGTTTAATCTGGCACACTTCGTACAACAAAATTTTTCTTACTCTAAACCACTGGAGACTATTTTTATGTATGACCTGTTTTAATGAATTTGAAAGTCTTAAAAGAAATGGCATCTCTGGAAATTTGGGAAAAAAAGTTTAAACTTTGTTCTTAAATAACAAATCTTGATTTATTCGAAGTGAAATATCGACAGTTACTCGTTACACTTAAAAATGTAAGGCTCAGCATCATTTCTGCAGAAAACCTTATGTTCGATATGGAAACATATAGATATCGGCTTTTTTGAACGTGGAACTTCCAAAAACGGCTTTTTGCAAAAAACGCATTCAAATGTGACAGAATAAAATAAGTTTGTTACAAATCTCGCATGAATTCATTCAAATTATGCTGCTTTATTGCGAAATATTCTATACTTGAGTTTCTGTTGAGTCTCTGGCTTATAATTTTTGTGCATTATTTTACACAGTAGAAAATTTATTCACGAGCAAAAAAGTCATCCAAAATATAGATTGTACCCTCCCCAAAAAAATAAGAGCATTTAGAGAGTTAGAATATGCAGATTTTTATCTGATGGGCTTCACGTATCATAGTTCAAAATGTATTGAAACAAAAAGAAATTTCGTTATTCGTCGATAATGGCAAGGACATCCGGGCCGCTTATCATGCTGCAATAAATTGATCTCCTTCACAATGCAAGCCGCAAAAGAGCTGGCAGAGAGCCAGCGCTATAACTTTTTTCTCGTGACTTATGGGTCCAACGTGTGTTCTGCGATGTGGCTTTGTTCTAAGTAAGAACCTCAACGACGCAGCTTTAATTACCATGAATAGAAATTGTGAGACTTAAGGGGATTTATCAGCGTTATGAAAAAGGAATTCCAGTTTCCGGCCGCACGGTTGAATATTTCGGTCTGATTTTTCGCATACCTCATCTAAATGCTTTTCTCTTTTGTGATTAAGTCTCGGTTTTTTGAATTTTCGTTTAGATTTAAAGTTATTAACAAATAGAAAAGAAGAATAGAGAAAAAATGCAGTGATGCTCAGTACTAGCTGAGTTTGTATTTTCGATGCCTGCGAGTCAACCCTCGTCAAACCCGCGAGCTCGGCTTCGAGCAGACACCCCATCGCGCGAGTGGAGACACTCGAGCGCGTCGAATTATCCGGAGCGAATCATCCTCCTCATTGTTATGAGATGCAGGCCGGTTGAAAAAACTGAAATTACGAAAGCGTCGCGTGATTGGATTTTAATTAGGATACATAGTTTATTTAAATAATTCTAAGAAAGTGAAAAAAAGATTCATGAAAATCGGTTAATATTTACAGTAATAATAGAAATTTTGAAGTGCATACGATAGTATGCAGAGATACACAGCAGAATTGGAGAAACGAATTTTTATCGTTCAAAAGGCCTACAGCCTTCAATTTTGACCCAATCCGCAATTAATTTTTTTTAAATTGAAGAGCGCTAAATTTCCAAGAGCACCCTAGTCACAGATTCTTGCATTTTTATTTATTTATTTATTATATCTTTACTTGAAGTATGAGAAAATAGAGATTTTTCACAAAATCATTATTTACTCTTCAGTAGCGGTTTACATGCAATGAAAATCATCCTAAATTAATTCATTAATTGTTATAAACAACAAACAAGAGGTGAAACGTCGACAGATTTGAAGGGGAAAAATTATTTTATGTATCATTACTCTACTTTATTTTCGATTCCTCTTACACAATTGCACGGACGATATCTAATATTTTGTAACGAGTTTCGGGAAAAAGATTTTGCTCACAAGTATTAACTCACACAGAAAATATATTATTACTAATTTATATGTATTATTAGAAAATAATTGGAAATACAATTTTTTTAAAGTACATATTTTTGATTATTCAAAGCTAAGACTTGAAAAAATGTTTTCGGATGAAATTTTTAATTTCATTTCTTATCATTCATCTCTTACAGTCGATTTCTAATTATTTGTTACGAGGTTGGGAAAAATAGTTTTCTTACAAGCATTAACTCACACAGTAAATATATTATTATTAATTTATATTAATATTCACACGCATTCTATACAAGGTTCATAAATAGATTGGCTCGAAATTTTCTACAAGAAACATGAGGTAAAATGTCCATCTATTTGAAAAGGGGAAATATTATTTCATATATCATTACTGCATTTGATTTTCGATTCCTCTTACACAATTGCACGAATCTTATACATACGATCGCACGCTCAAACGCTTTGAAAAATCGCCTCCGCTGTGGAATCGAACCTTCCTAACTACCTACAACCTGTCCTAAAACCTCAATCTAGCGAACGCGTTAGTGAAGACAGCTACGTTCTGTAGATTTTCCGGACAATGCAAACAAATATTAATATAAATTAATAATAATAAATTTACTGTGTGAGTTAATGCTTGTAAGAAAACTATTTTTCCCAACCTCGTAACAAATAAGTAGTAATCGCCTGTAAGAAATGAATGATAAAAAATCAAATTAAAAATTTCATCAGAAAACATTTTTTCAAGTCTGAGCTTTGAATAATCAAAAATATGTACTTTAAAAAAATTGTATTTCCAATTATTTTCTAATAATACATATAAATTAGTAATAATATATTTTCTGTGTGAGTTAATACTTGTGAGGAAAATCTTTTTCCCGAAACTCGTTACAAAATATTAGATATCGTCCGTAAGATATGAATGAAATTAATTTTACGTAAACATTTATTATCATATCATTTCTTAGGTGGCCACATTTTTTCTCGGAGAAACCGTTTGACCCAGAGTTTGGTAGAAAAATCCAAGTGGTTCCGTAGCTCATTTCACTTACGCGTGCGCTAGATTGAGGTTTTAGGACAGGTTGTAGGCAGTCAGGAAGGTTCGATTCCCCAGCGGGGGCGATTTTTCAAAGCATTTGAGAGTGCCATCGTATGTGTAAGATTCTGTGCGTGCAATTGTGTAAGAGGAATCGAAAATAAAGTAGAGTAATGATACATAAAATAATTTTTCCCCTTCAAATCGATCGACGTTTCACCTCATGTTTGTTGTTTATAACAATTAATGAATTGATTTAGGATGATTTTCATTGCATGCAAACCGCTATTGAAGAGTAAATAATGATTTTGTGAAAAATCTCTATTTTTTCATACTTCGAGTAAAGATATAATAAATGAATAAAAATGCAAGAATCTGTGACTAAGGTGCTCTTGGAAATTTAGCTGATTATCCCAGGATTGTTAGTTTGATTATCTCGGAGTGTTAACTTAATTCATCAAGTCTGAAAGAATCTTTATTATTTTTGATAGATATAATGCCTGATACTTCGACAACATATTGCTTTGAGTATTGAAACATTTTTAACACTGGAAAATTTGTACATAGAAATACAAATAGAAAATGATACACATCATATAATTAAATTTACGACCTGGAATGTTCTAAATTTCGGACTACACACTTTTTCCGTTCTGCTGCCCCCCCCCCCCCTCCACTTGTCCCTCCTATAGAGGAAGCCAAAAAGTCTTGTCATCAACTCTATAGATAAATACTCAGTAATTTATTCCATTTGTAAAATAAATAAATAGTTTAAATAAACCTACTATCTAGTATTATGAATGTTTTCGTGAGGCAAACCCATTTCTATTTCGATAGGGGCCAGCATTGTGGAATTTTAAAGGTAAAGTTCAACATTGAAGACCATTACATTTTATTTTAACTTTTTTTCTGAGGCCAGAAAATTGTAAATTTAACTTAGGAAATAAGTTCATTATCTAATGTTCAATCTAGAATTAAAATTGAAAGACCGCAACTATACTACTAGGCCGCGAGCCAGGACACTTATGTCGGGCTGATTTCATCATGGCTGAACAAATTACAGAAAATTGCCCTGTTGATGTACAATATGAAATCTCGCGCCTGCTTGCTCAGATCGGTTTCGTTTGTTTATAACAAAATTTTTAAGTCGCATTTTGAAAACGATAATTGTGCACATCGCGATCCGGATGAAATTTCGCAGACAGATGCTAAAAACATTACTCAATATGAATTCGAGTGCCTGCCACTCGGAATCGGTTGCGAAATATCGCCAGTCAATCAAAAACTGGTTGAAAAAAGTGCATAACTCGCCTCATCGTAATCCGCACAAAAAATTCATAATTTGGTTTGAAGTACTAGATATGCATTGATGATTGCCTGCCTCGTCAAAGGCGTTGCAGTAAGTGCCTGCCAGCTTCATGAAAGACGCGCGCTCTCGCACTCTGCGCCGTAGGCAGTGAAGTGTGCTTATTCCGATCCGCACTAAAATTTAAAATAAACCAGGAAAAAGAATTCTAAACCTGATTTCAGAGACGCATGTTTTCTGATGGGGAAAAAATGAGTGAAAAGAAGGAATTCTGCGTTTTCTGCGGAGTACAAGACGAAAATGTGATTTTGTTCACATTATCAACATTAAAGAAGTGCGAGTACATTTTGAAGTGTCGCAAAAATAATAAGTTATTGTTGAATAATGTTGTTCTTCCACAATCTGCAAGTGAGAACGATTGCCACCACAGGACGAAAGTGGAGAGAGTGAGAGAGTGATAGCGACAGTAGCGAGGATCTATCCGACGATGATCCCATAAGCGAATAAATGCACTTCACTTTTTATGGTATAAGTAAAAACCTATACTACATCACGATATAGAAACAGTTTGATTGCTTTATGCAAATATCCTACCTTCCATTGTAATGTGTTATACATTTGAAATAACAACAAAATCATTTAACAAATGATAGCAAGTCACCAGGGCCGTGCGATGTGACGCAGCCTTGAGGAGCTGGCAGGCGGTATAAAACGACTTATTTGTGAAGGCAGGCACCTGAAATCAGGTTTAGAATTTTTTTCTAGTTTATTTTAAATTTTGGTGCTGATCGGAATGAGCGCACTTTACAGTCTACGGTGCAGAGCGCGAGAGCGCGCGACTTTTATGAAGCTGGCAGGCACTTATTGCAACGCCATTGGAAAGGCAGGCACTCGTCAATGAATTTCTAGTGAGCTCTTTAAACAATTACCATTTTCAAAATTACCATTTATACCATTTATGAAGACACGAAGGGTGCAGTTCCGCAAAGTACGTACCTCTTATGGTTTAAAACTAGGTATCCTAACGTATTTTGTCACGCTAACTATGAAAATGATAGTGAAAATACCCCAAATTCGATTTTCAACGACAAACACAGAAAAATTGTGTTTTTTTTTCATATCTTCACTTTTTTTTATGTATATTGCTTTGAAAGGTAAAACTGTTAAATAAAAGTTGTAGCCCTCGATAAAATACCCCTGTGACTGGTCACAGAAATAATTTATGTCACACTCTCGAAATATGAATTAGTCAAAAATTCACTGATTGAAAAAGTAGTTGGGTATTTCACTGATTAATCAGTGATTCCGGACTTTTCACTAATCAATTCAGTGAAACCAGAGTAAATCATGCGAGACATAACCTCTAAGTTTCAAAGTAAAGCGTTGTTGTCATTCTTTTACTTAAGTATATAGCAAAAATAATTTTTTTCAAGAAATAAATTTTTGAATTTTCGGACTACTAAAATCTTATTTTATTATGACTGCTAAATTGACGCGGTGCAGTGCTGCCAACTCTCAAAAGTGAAACTTTTACTATCAGACTCAGTGAGATTTCAATGACAATCAGTGACTTTTCTCTGATTCAGATTTAGAGAGCATACTTTCCTCTTTC